>JAMLFT010001023.1:0-34174 GCA_026544285.1 Pachyrhizus erosus | reverse complement strand
ATTTTAAAATATAAAATATCAAAAATAAAAAATATAAAAGATTAAAAAATACTTTATACTAAAAAATCATTAATTTCTTTGCAAAAACTAATGCTTAAAATGGAAATCAAAAGAGCGTGAAACTAATTAATTAGAATTATCATATATGATTTTAAAAAAAAATTACCATGTATGATATTATGTATATAACTAACTAAAACTAATAGTGTGATTGGACACACAAGTACGAATTCTAATCCACAAAATTATGTTAATACCGTAAAAAAGTAGAAGTAGCTATTTATTAATTCATCTTTATAAAAAAATTATTTATTTAATTTTCATCATGAAGATACTCCAAACATGCTATAATATGATTGTATATATCATGTTCTTAGAATATTGCTAATACCACTGTGATAATCATAATCCTTTCGCTAACAAATACGACAAAGTTAGAACTTCGAAAGCATCCTCTGGTGGATACATGTAGCTTTTAGTAACTAGGAAGAGTATATAACTCTGCAATGCAAACACATTGCGAACAAAACCCTAATATATATGCAATGTATCATTACTATTAAAGGAAGAACAATAATTTAGATTTTATTCCCTTGCTTTCATTTTTTCATATAAGTATAGAAAAATATGTTAACATCTTAATGTTTAGTAACTTCACACCACCAACTTTCGTAACTCATTATCAGTATATATTCTGCATATTCTTTATTATGCAAATATCTATGATCAAGTTACATACTCTTTTCATTTTTGTTTAACTTGGTCGATAATGACATATGATTGCGTTAACACCTTTTATAAAATAATTAGTTGAGAAAAGTAAAAGTAAAAAAGCGGAATTAACCCGTGCATGCGAATATTTTAATTAATCTTACTTTATAAAAAGATATCATTACTCGAAGCATTATCAGGAATCACTTGCATAGCATAGGAGTGTTTTGATTATATATGCACTAACGAGGCTTCTCTTTAGCAAAGACACAGACAAAGTGATACAATTGAAAGCGGAAAAAATGTTTACAGTTTTTCACAAGCTCTTGAAAAGTGTTGTCTTATTTTATATATATTCTATCTAAAAAATTCATATCTTGATAGTCCGGAAAGAAACTGTTCTGATCCAACTGCTATAGCAACTTCTTTAATCGCTTGGTTGGCATCAATATCAATGGGGTCTTCATGTGTGTTTAGGGAGGCATACTTGTGAGACTCTATGTTCGTTTAGCATAGTAATAACATTATAGGTGGAATAAAATATACTTGATGAAAGGGACAATGTGGGTATTTATAGAGGATTTTGGTGACATGTTTAGTAATTTTACATTGTCATCTTCTCATTTCTGCTTAAAAGATATTTTAGATCATGTTAAGCATCCCTTAATACAGGAGTGGAGCTACCTGTGATCTAAGGAGAGCTATGGCCCCTTATAATTTTTAGATTCCATTATTTTATATACAGTTTTTTTAGAGTTTGATGTACACATGGACCTTTTTTTTTACTGTAATTTAATCATAAATATTTTAATATGAATTTTAAAATAATTATTGTAAAAATTAATAAATTTATTAATTTGTTATTGAATGAGAATATAAAATTATTTTATATTTTCAGTATGCAATCTTTTATTTATTTTTATATAAAAAATAAAATTATAAAAATCTTTGTTAAAAATCATTCAATTTTATAATTTGATTTATGAATCTCTTGTTTATATAGGTTATTTTTTTACTGTATAAAAAAATTATGTAATTTATAGTTAAAATTGAAAATATAATAATATAAAAAAATTTATATTAAGAGAAAACCTTAATTGAATACCATAATACATAACTTTTGACATGATATTGCGAATTTGTTGCACAATTCTCATTACTTATGAGATAGTATTTTTTTTATATATATACATTTATTATAGTGTAGTTTGCGAATTTTTTTTTAATTGTGTTCATATCAGTTTAATTAAATTTATTTTTTCAAATTAAGTAGACATGTTTCAAGCTGTGAAACTTGTGCGTAGTCGTCTTAAAAATTATGAAGTTTGGTTACTTCTTTTTAGTCACTGTTCTCCATATAAAATTATCTATATGATCCTACATATTAAATTATTATAAGACTTCTGAATTTATATGATTATTGTTTAATAAATAAAATCTGTTCGTTTAATGATAGTTATGTATTCGGCTACCTCACATAAAATACTTAGCTCTGCTCCTGTCTCAATAAGCCACATGCATGCCTATGTCAGTGACAGTTAAGTGATTTTAGATATTAGATGCAAAGTCACTATTGAATTCAGAAGTGTGTTTCCATCTATTTGGATAAGTTATTTAAAAATATTTTTTTTAAAAAATAAAAAAATTCTATAAATTAAAATTAATTTGTGGATAAGTTAAAATTTATATTTTAAAGAATAATCTTATAGATAAGTTAATTTTAATTTATAAATTTTTTTTCTAGAAGTATTTTTTAATAAATTTATCTAAACAAAGTTTTTAAAAGAGTAAATTTAACATAAAGTTGACATGTTGCATAGTTGACTTTTATTCAGTTATCCGAGCGTGATATAATTGGAAATCAGAATATATAGAGGAAACGAAAAATAAAAACTAACCAACCTCTTCTTGACCAAAAAAACTTGCTCATTCATGCTTGAACAGTCGATAATTAGTAATAGTAACTGCATGCATTTGACGTTTTACCTATAAGAATGAAGGCTATTGAATTAAATTTAATAACTCAAGGAGGATTGAATTCAAAACCTACAAACTACTCAAACCTTTCATTATTATTTTACACTAGTTAAGCAACCCATAGTCATCCAGATCCTAGTTGACCCTTTAATTGCTTGCTAAAGAATAAAGATATGAACGTGTAGTAGTTATCTATCATACTTTAGTATCAGAAAAGTAGCATTTAAAGACCCTGTCTTATTCGATTTATTTCAATCTGCAACAAACTTTGCAAATTGCTATGTCAATTGACTCAATTCTTTAGGTGTCCAATAGTCAATGCCATAGTAATTCATCAATATATATTACATGAAAAATGAAAATGAAATGAAATTCAATTGTTTTGTTTTAGAAGGAAATTTGTTGTTAACTTAACCCAATTTGTGGTTTAGATTTTATCCTTGGAGTACATGCTAGACAAACTGATGGGAATGAAGGGTCTATTTTTGCATAGAGAAAAACACATAAAAGAAGGACAAGTGAGAAAGTTGCAGGTGCGTGAGATCAGTTGAAAAATATGAAAAAAAGGAAACTGATGAGACGTGAGATATGTAAAGGAATGGACCGTTGTTGATTCAGAGAGGGCTCCTCTTTCTCAAGTCTGAGCAACTGATTAGGAGTCCTAACAACTAACACGCCCACCATACATTACCCACTCTATAGTATCCTACACATAAAAAAACATTCACTTAAATATCTCAAATTTAAAAGTATATCTTTTTTAATCTCTTAAAGTAAAAATATATTTTTTCTCTTAAATTTATAAAATACTTTTTAATCTTTTTTGTAATAAAAATTTATTATAAATTATACATTTAAACCGTTAAAAATTAGTCACAAAATATTAAAGAATATAAATTTTAATTTAAAAGATTTAAAATAACTAAAAAACTAAAAATATATTTAAATTTAAAATATTTATTATATTAAAGATTATGCAATTCAGATCAATTATTATATTATTATTTAATTATAAATTATTATACTTAATAATTTTTAGAATAATTATTAAGATTTAAAAAATAATATGCAATCACAATTTTAATTAGATTTTTGACTAATAACAAGGTGACGACAAAATTGTAACAATAATCTTGATAACTGTAATTTAAATATTAGATAATTAATTTTTTTATTTATAAGAATATAAAATAAATATAAAAAAATTACAATAATTTTTATTAATTATTAATATATAGTCAATACATGATAATTAAACTCATTTTAATTTATAATAAATTAAAATCGATCTTTAATATTAATAAAATTGAAAGAAGTAAGTGATTTTATTAAATGAACCGGTGCGGGCTATCTGTTTGTCGGATACCAAAGGCCTACAAATCAAATCAGCTGAAAAAAGGTAACATTTTTTCTACTTATGGTTGACGAAAAAACCTATTAACTTTTACCCGATTTCAACCATGGTATTGATTGCCATAACATTTACGTACCTAATAAAATGTGTGGTGGGTTAAGTTGTCAGGTTGAATTTTCTTTGAGAGAAGGGGGGGAATGTGGCAGAAGATGTTTAATCAAATGAATTGAAAGGGCTCCTTGGTTCCTTTTTGGTTGTGTTGGTGGAGGGCCTCACCCACAAGTGAAGGAAATTATTAATAAAGAAGAAAAGATAAAGTTAAGTGCAAAGCAAAGAAGAGGAGGGTAGGGAGGTGGGGGAGTGTGGGTTCTGTACTGTCTTGGCCTGTCCCCCCCACCCAACACATACACTCTCTCTCTCTCTCTCTAACACTCCAAGTCCAAAAGCCACTACCACATTGGCTTTTGTTGCCTTTTGTTTCTGTGCCTCCTATGCAATTGTCTATGTCTGCTGTTTCTGCTCCCTCTTTGAAGTACCTTCAAATGGGGGTGGAATCATACTTTGAATTTCTTGTTATTATTTGATTGACACTCTTCTTTTCTTCATATTCTCTTCTCTTCTCTTCTCTTCTTCCCACCATGTCCTGTGTTCCATCCCTCCCCTGTTTTTCTTTTCTCCCTTATGGTGTCCCTCCAAACATGAGCTCCTTTTTCATGATTTGACCTCATTTCCATTTTGTTACAGTTCTCACTTTCTGGCTTTCCTTTTTTAAAACCCACTTGATTACACTCTTGGCTTCCTTTATCCCCTCTTTTCTTTGTTTTTTTTTATTATTATTATTCTCTTTGGTTTCCTATTTCAGTCCCACTCCACTAGAACCAACAACAACCACACTGGGGTGTTACTGGGGTGTTCATGGAAATTGATCTGAACGATGCAGTGACTGAGGCTGAGAAGAGTGCATCTTGCAATGGGGAGTGTGAGAAAGGTGCTACTTGTGTTTGCTCTTTGCCCTCTCCAACTTGTTCATCTTCTGGCTCCTCCTCCGCACGTGTGTCTTCTTCTTATCTTGAGCTTTGGCACGCTTGTGCTGGCCCCCTCACTTCCCTCCCAAAGAAAGGGAATGTGGTGGTGTATTTCCCACAAGGGCACTTAGAACAAGCTGCATCCTTCTCTCCCTTTTCACCAATGGAGATGCCAACCTTTGATCTTCAGCCACAGATCTTCTGTAGAGTTGTTAATATTCAGCTACTTGTGAGTACTCAAATTGAGAGTAAAGTTGGATTCTGCCTGCTTAATTCATATAAAGTTATTGCATCCTTGTATTGGTTCTATTCATTTGGTTTAGTTTAACTGTCTTTTGAATTGTATTTTTCTCTATGAATAGGCCAATAAGGAGAATGACGAGGTTTATACACAGGTTACTTTGCTTCCCCGGGCTGAGGTTGGTTTTTGTCGTTATTCTGTTTTTGGTGCATCTTTGGTTAATTTTGGTTCCATAGAAGGATGAGAATTTCTTATTACTTTGAACATTGTTTGTAGTAGAACTGTAGAAGGGTAGTAGTGGCTTGAAATCTTGGGTTGTGTTCAGTTGGCAGGGATGTTTTTGGAGGGAAAAGAGCTTGAGGAATCGGGAGCAGATGAAGATGGAAATGAAACAACACCTGCAAAGTCAACCCCTCACATGTTCTGCAAAACCCTTACAGCCTCAGATACCAGCACTCATGGGGGTTTCTCTGTCCCTCGCAGAGCTGCTGAAGACTGTTTTCCTCCTTTGGTGTGACACCATGCTCTAGTTTGCACTCATAATTTCTAACATGAAATTATTCAAGAGTTTTGAATTCGTTGTCTCCCTAGGCATGATGAATTGCTTTTGTACACACTACAGGATTATAAACAGCAAAGACCTTCTCAAGAGCTTGTTGCTAAAGACTTGCATGGTGTGGAGTGGAAATTTCGACATATTTACAGAGGTAATTGAAAAAAATAAATTAAAAAACTGTGTGGCTGGCTTCGTAATCTTGTATTGATATAAATGATTTATAAAGTCCATGTGGTAATTATTGTCAGGTCAGCCAAGGCGACATCTGCTAACTACGGGCTGGAGTATTTTTGTTAGCCAAAAGAATCTTGTTTCTGGAGATGCAGTTCTCTTTCTAAGGTGTGTGTGTATATGTGTGTGTGCACATGTGTGTTCAAGTAGGATTTTGTTTTAAGAATAAATAATGTAAACACTGAACATGGATAATGTAAATAATTTTTATATCATCACAGTGTCACTTAATTACAAACCACCAGCCATGTATAGAAATTTTGTTTGATTTTAAAATAACTATCTTTAAAACAAAATCATACATTAACAGTGCATATCTATTAAACTCTTGTTTTGATTTGTGTTGATATGTATGTTCTTTCTATATTGTTTTAGCAATCAATGCTATGTTGTTCTTTTATTGGAATAGTGTATGTTCTTTGTTGATTATTAATATTAAGGGAGCTTCTTGTCATAGTGACTGTGAAGTGTGAGGTGCCAATTAGCATTAGAAATCCGTAGAAAAGAATATTTTCATAGAACATATCTCTAAACCTCTTATATTTTCTTGTTCATGAGGATCTAGAATTTATCTTGCCAGAATCTGGAAGCATGAAAAATGAGTGATAATAATAAGTGGTTCCTTATTGCTTGTTAATTTTTTTGTAGGGGTGAAAATGGAGAATTGAGATTGGGAATCCGAAGAGCTGCTCGACCTAGAAATGGTCTTCCTGAATCAATTGTTGGTAGCCAGAGTTATTATCCCAATTTCCTTTCTTCTGTGGCTAATGCTATATCTGCAAAAAGCATGTTTCATGTTTTCTATAGTCCAAGGTACTACATTAATGGATCAGATTTTTTCTTTTTGCAAAGTGTTTGAAGTTCTCTCTCTAATTATTTAGCCCTCGATTTTCATTTTGTTGTGGCAAGTATAGATGAAACATCAATTTGATGTATGTCATGATAACTTATATGTCAGTTAGTTATCAACTCTTGGTCACAATGGAAGTGAAGTTATAGTATATTCAAGCTCACATTGTAAGGTATGGAGAAAAGAGTGAGCAACCCATAAAAGCATTTGTCTTGCTTAGTAGTGCTAGATAGATAGCTCACATGTTTATTTGATGTCTCCTAGTTGTCTGTTATTCTTCAAATATAATACTGGGAGTCTGTAACTATAACAGGCAACACCGGATAAGGGCTTTCCATCCTTGTCAAGGAGGGGATTTAATGTTCACTTGTTCAGAAATAGACAAGTGGGCTTTAGTTTATCAGCCAATATATCCTTATCATCTGGTGTTTGTCCAAAATACTTCCCAAACTATGCATTGAGTGGACAGTTAGTTGTAGATAGAACTACATCAGCTTCTGTTAAACAACTGCAGAAGCATATTTTGCAGTTATGGACTTCAGTTCTAGCTGAGGTTCTTAGATGTAATCACATTTTAATCATTGGTCAAGTTATGTCCATAGGATATTCCCAACAGGCTCTAAGAGAACATCCAATGGACGTGGATGCGAGGATAGTGAAGAGTGAAAGATTTTAATTTGAACATAAATGAGAAATGGCTCATGGCCTTTCTAGACACTTAGGTGATAAGATCTTACTACTAACTAGTTCATTCATTTTTCCTCTTGCATCTGTCCCTCCCCCCTCCCCCCCTTCTTCTTTATAGTAGGCTTCTTGATCATCCTGCTATGTACTTTTCTTTCAACAAAATAAACACATCTTTTTATCCATATTCTATCTTCAGATTATTGGAATCTGTCCATTTGACCTGTAACTTGTTAGTTGCTTAGTTATAAAGTTGTGTTGTGTCAGATAGTAAGGAGCCTATGCCTTTGAATGTTGGTATTGATGAACTTTATTTGACTGTTCATTTGCCAATTGGATCCTTGTTACATCTTGCGCTGTTGTCAATAATGAGGTTTTATCTGTTTCTTGCTTGATAAAGGATTTCAGCGTACTCATGTTTGGCATGGGTTCGGCAATAAATTCATGACGTGTTTGAATTTGGCATAATACAGAGCAAGTCATGCGGATTTTGTTGTGCCCTACCAAAAATATGTCAAAAGCATCAAGAATCCAGTGACCATCGGGACAAGATTCAAAATGAAATTTGAAATGGATGAATCTCCGGAAAGAAGGTCAACTATAACGCAGTTATAAAATTTTAACCATGAACCAAAAAAAGAAAATAACAATCTTGTGAGGAATGACATTTTCTTCCTATGTTGCAGGTGTACTAGTGGTATAGTGACTGGAACGAGTGATTTGGATCCCTATAAATGGCCTAAGTCAAAATGGAGGTGCTTGATGGTACATTTGCTATTTTTTTTCTTTAAAAACTAAGCAATATGTTTTGATCTTACATTATACATTTGGCATTTGCACCAGATTTTTATCTTAACCAACTTTGTCATTGAAGCATATACTTCATCAGCTGAAATTTATTGATGATGCATTTTCATGTGAGGTGTTTTATTTTTATATTTCTTTTTTATTTCATTCTTCTGTAGTTGCAGTTTATTGAGAATGTTAGAGGATAAGGATTAACATCTCTGGTTTTTAGATACCTTTATCAAACTGAAATTTTGGGATGCTACTTTATTTGAAACCACTGAGAAATCTAATCCTCTTTCCCCATAGTTTCAATATGTAATTAAAGCTTGCACGATATATGAGTCTATTTGGCTAGACTTCACTCTATTGTTTTACATGAAATCATCATATCCAGAAGAGAGAAGATCTTTCATACAAGGATGCAATTATACTCTCTTTACAAGGCTAGTGCTTTTAAATTTTAGTACATTGATACAGACTAGATGGTGATAGCTTGTACTGTGATGTCCAACAGGTCAGATGGGATGAGGATATTGAGATTAATCATCAAGATAGAGTATCTCCATGGGAGATTGATCCTTCTGCGTCTCTCCCTCCCTTGAGCATCCAATCCGCTAGAAGGCTGAAGAAACTGCGGCCAGGTCTGCAGGCTGCCTCACCCAGTCACCTCACCACAGGTATGAATCCCAAATCCTAATGCTGAGATAGCCAAAGTAATATAAATCAGTAAACTTGGATCCTAATCATTCTCTTTTTATTTTTTGGCTTCTGCATGTGTGGCAGCAGGAGGCAGTGGGTTTATGGACTCTGAGGAGTCAGTAAGATCATCCAAGGTCTTGCAAGGTCAAGAAAATACAGGTTTTATGTCACTATACTATGGATGTGACACAGTAACTAAGCAGCCAGAATTTGAGATCAGATCTCCAACTCATCCTAATCTTGCATCAACTGGAATGAGAAAAATTGCTGCTGCTGAGTTCATGAGGGTTCACCCTTCTAGTTATGCAGGCTTCACGGAAACTAACAGGTTTCCAAGGGTCTTGCAAGGTCAAGAAATATGTCCATTTAGATCCCTGACAGGAAAGGTTGATCTGAACTTTGGTGCTTGGGGCAAACCGAATATCAGTTGCACAAATTACAACCTGCATCAGGCAACCAAACCTAACTTTCACTCTTTAGGAACAGAAGTCATTCAAACTGCATATTTCCCTTATGGTGATATTCACAACGCTGGTCAACGAGAGAATGTCTCATTTAACACTCCTCCCACTCAGTCAGGGATCATGAGAAATGAAGTTGGACGGTCAAACATCACAATCCCAAATGAGCAGAAGCTGCAGGACAATATTTCTGGGGCAGCTTCTTTAGGGGCGAACATGAGGATTCCCAGTGATGACAATTTCAAGGGGAAGGTAAATGCTTGTAAACTATTTGGATTTTCCTTGTCCGGGGAAACTACCACCCAAAATTTACAGAACTCTGCTAAAAGAAGCTGCACAAAGGTGAGCGATGATAGCAACAGAGTTATATTGTGATATGCCTTTTTCTCTTCCTTTGACAATTTGCCCACCCATGTAACATAACACTGAATGAAGGTTCACAAGCAAGGTAGCTTAGTCGGAAGAGCCATTGATCTCTCAAGATTGAGCAGCTACAATGACCTGCTGATTGAACTAGAGAGACTATTTAGCATGGAAGGCCTTCTAAGAGATCCTATTAAGGGATGGAGAATACTGTACACTGACAGTGAAAATGACATTATGGTTGTGGGGGATGATCCGTGGCAGTAAGTAGTCATCTTCCTTAACTTTTATATGTTCAAATACAGCTTTGCCACCTTTTAGTCAGTAATCATTGGCAATCATCACCTTATTGTACACAATTAAGTGATGGGACCGACAGAACCTCATTCCTGTTCCATCCTATTATATCCCATGTAACATTCTAGGTGAAATACACTGAAAAAATGCATTTTACCTTTTGTCTGCAGTGAGTTCTGCGATGTGGTATCCAAGATTCATATACATACACAAGAAGAAGTGGAGAAGATGACAATTGGGATGACCAGTGATGACACCCAGAGTTGTTTGGAACAGGCACCAGTGATAATGGAAGCTTCAAAGTCTTCCTCCGTGGGTCAGCCAGATTCTTCTCCAACAGTGGTTAGAATGTAGCTTCAGGGTTGTCTTAAGTATTGTGTTGTTAGTCCTGCTTCTATGCTATATGATCAATACTATTTTGCACATCAATTGATACCACGATCGATTACTATCTCTGAGAAGGTGGGATATAAAAAACAAGATTAGCAATTGTGCCTTCTAAACATACTGAATCAGGGCATCATTTTGCATGGCACTATGTAATAAACGATTATCAAGTAACATACTCAGGAGTAATAATGGTGGCGTCCAAGATTCTTCCCCTATCATGGTGATGCTCTAATGGAACAACTTAGGACCAACCTTGTGCGATGGCCACATCCGGTTTTAAAATGATCACAAGTCACTCCTGGACCCTTCATATAATAATTGAGTTGTGCGATCAAAAACCTATATTCACCCACCAAAAGAAAAATAATATTACATGTCTATGCTAGTCCTTTCCCCTCAGAAGTGTAGTTGATTTGTAGCTTGCCCTTAAAAAATAAAGGCGGATAATTTTAGAAACCCAAGCAGTCGATTTCAGGAAACCCCAAATGGGACCAGGTAGCCATAGAAGAAACAGAGGACAACTACTTGTAGCCTCTTGTATCCAGTTGTAAACTGAATTTTCCTCACCACAAAAAAATAGCTTTTGTAAAACGTGTCTCGAAACACGTGTTTTTTCTCTGTATAAATTCTAATATAAAATAGCATTTGTTCAATGACTGGCTGTGTTATAGAGAAAAGGTAAACGACAAGTAGTTTTAATTAATAGATGTTGGCATTGTTCTCATAATAATTGAAATCTCAATTTAGTAATTTGCATTGCAAATCACCATAGATTAACTTCACATATAGTTAGAGAAAAAATGAGCATACTACATCTGAATTTCATTCAAGGCAAAATTGCAAAATTAACTCCAAACTCCAGAGATTACGTCGTAAGGTGACTGATTTCATATCTAATGTGCTTCCTCATGCAACAGTCCTTGCAAAACATTAAGAACATTCCAATGTTTATTTAGAATAAAAAAAACAAATTAAACTCTAGGCTTTAAATCACTTGAGTGAAAAGAAAAAAAAGCATTCCATGTTAACAATTTTCAAAGTTTCAATTAAAAGTATAATGATTTTCCATCAACATACACTGTACAAATAAAAAAAATTTCAAGTGGCCTAGATGTGATTGTCGTAACACCAAGAAATGTGTGTAAAGCATCTTTTCAAGACGAATTCTAGGCTCAGAAACAGGACAAGTCTCCCACGATGGGATTTTTTTTTTTACTTTTCTTTTTCGCTTTTTTTCTTCTTCTTTTGCATTTACCCTTTCTTTTCTCACTGTCCTCACTCAACCTGTCCCTTCATCTTCCTCCTTTTAAACCAACTGTTATAAACCACTGTATGTCACTAATAAAAATCATCTTCGACGACAATGTTTCAATTTTTCTCTGGTGACCTCTGCTAGCTCCGCCACCCCCCCGTTTTTTTTCTTTTTCCTTCTCCAAATTGGCGAACCAGATTCAGTTGATTTACCCAAACCCATACTCGTGCACATCTCTAGATATGTTGATTTACGCAAACCCAATGACAACTACTTGCGAACCACCCACACCCTTATCACCCTTTTGTTGTCGACAAACCCTTCACAAATGGACTCGAACGCAAGAAGTAGAAGTTGAAACAATTCAAGTAGTGCGTGCAAAGCTTTTTATGATAAAAAAAGTAAACACAATGTCTCACTTTATATTTGAAAAACAAAAGCGAGAACATTGTTGTTTGAATGTCGTGTCACCCCTAAGAACGACATTGTTTGGATGTAGTGTCACCACTACCGTCGTTAGTTAAACATGGAAGGAGATGCTCACTTGTTGAAGGGTAACACAAGGGACACATTGGAAAAGAGATAACAAAAGGGAGAAAAAAAAAAGAAAAATTATCAACTACTGAATTTTGTAACACCATATTTAACAGTTAAGAATACCTCTAGCACCGAGAGACTTATATTACTACTTCCCCACGCTAAAATTCGCCTCTTTTCAATGTATAGTAACAAAAACATCTAAGAATTTTCAATCTTTAAACATGAATACCACCAATTGAACCCACCGGTATAGGGTTTTCTTCTAAAAGCCACCCCCGCTAAAGAGAAACGGCAACAATGTGAAGTGGAAAGAAGAATGGTTTATATGTAACTATTTTCAAAGAGACAGTATAGATTTCATCCACAACAAAAATGAAAATGAAAAACGTAAAACTCTCAAGTATTTTCAAATAAACACGCATTATAAACTTTATTGAAACAATATAATCATAATTTAATTAATTCAGCATTTTAATTTTCAACATTCGAGTAATATGATAACGTAACTGAAATGGCAAAAGAAATAAGTATAGAAAAAGGTATAATTAAGGCTAAACAACGTTACTTCCCTCTTTAGACATCTAAAAACTTGAAAAATTAAGTAAACTTGAACATCAATTAAAATAAATGAGAATTTTACAACATAAAATCCTTGCTTTCTTCCCCAGCTTAACATTAGCAGCAGAACCCTGCGAAAGAACAAGATATTCCAATTTGTCTAACAGCAAATTTTTTTTTTTTGGCTATATTAAAGTTCATATTTCAACTATTTTACTCCGGCTGTGTAGACTAAATACACAGGCAGACAGGCAAAATGTTTATCCTCACCAGGATATACAATCCAGGAGCCAAATTTAATGGCTAATTATATTACAAATATTAGCAACCATATATTACAAAATTGGGTGTCTACCTTGGTGTGAATAAGATTAAACTATTTTAGATTTTACTATTAAATCTGCTGGCTTAACATTTACAGGTTAATTACTCTCAGCAGAAACAAAATTGCAGATATAATATTCTTTACAGCACTATACCAGTACCATTAGTTCCTAGCTGAAAACGGGGGAATAATAGCATGCCCCTGACCTTTCAGTATGTCATCTGGACAAATTGAATATCAAGCATAAAGAATCGGGAATCTGACCACCAATGGGGAAATAATACAAGACGTGCCTAAGACCACATCATTTTCCATTTCCTGAGGACCAAAAATGCTGCTCAACTTTCTTCAGTTTCTAAATACAAAATGTGGCGTTAAGAAGGGCATCTAGAGTTAATAGAGACACAAGGTCTAATACCTCTACTCGGAATCTGAATCAATAGAAAGATACGGGCGAGGCCTTACTGAACGTTTTTGGCGAGGAAATGAGAAAGGGCTATCTGATCTTTGCCTACTTGCCTTGTCAGGTCTAACATCATTCATACCAAGGAGCAAAGGAGCTGCATAAGGAGGAATGATAATTCAATAAAGGTAGGAGAAAAAATGCAACATTGCATATAAGAATCATTGGATTAGAACTTGAATATAGCCAAAACATCCTAGCATATTGTCCATAATTACAAGCAAAAGAGAGGAAGGAGACCAACCAGGGAGAATGCACAATCACAGGTAACTTATTGAGTTTAAGAGGTTATCTTCTCCACATTTTCAAGGTTCACTAAGCAAGCATTAAATTTTTATCCGGAAGGAAAGAAATTATACACATTTGGGTCATTTTTAAGAGATCTCTTTAAAATTTAATTATATCCTCCTTCCTTGTCCATAGTCCTCTCTCTCTCAAACAAATCTATGCAGAAGACTAATAGAATTATGAAAGAGTATTTTGACAAGTCTAAATCCCCAATAGAAAGAACAAACACAAAAGCATCTGTGCAAAGTTTCAACAAACTAATTCAAGGTTTCTAACATTTATAACACCAGAAATAACAACAGTATTTCATGAAAAGAAAATGAAATATCCAAATTCCGATCATCCCTCAGCCTCAAGAATAACTTGAGCTCAGAAAAATCTTAGTGATCATACATGTAAAAGAATTAAGAAAGTCTTTCCTTCCCAAAAACTTAACAGCAGCATGTTCAATTTTTCATTAACAAAAAGTGTGAAAAGCTGCGTGTCAGAGGGGCAGCAAAAGAATTGTCTTGAAGAAGAGAAAATATATTATTTTTTAAGACTTCCTCTATTCCTATAACGACTTATATTTGCTTTTACAGAACAAGTAAATGGCTCTTTGCCCACTTGAAAATGTGGAATATATTAACCTCTGCATGTGTTTGCGTGTATTTAAAACTTATTGAATCCTAAAATATTAAAGTTGAACAAAATGATTTCCCCAACTAAAAACGGTGTTCAAGTGGACAATTAACTTCCTCTAAAAGAAAAAATAATTGTTGAAAGCTTTAGGTTGAGAAAGTAACAAACCAGTATCTGTCAAAGAATCTGTGACATCTTCTCTGGTTGTCATTTGCGGCCTGGGATTCAATGAATTTGCTGTGGAAGTTTTACCATTCCTGCAACTAGCACCGCCTCCAAGACTAAGAGAGATCCAATCCTCGGTAAAGACACCATTTGACACATCTGCATGATCTCTCAATTCGTGCTGCATAGATGGTTCTGCTGGTTTTGTAGGGAGAAAAATCTGAAGGGATGGATCTTCTCTAGGAAATGCCAGTGGATTGTCAACCAAGCCACCATTTAAATCGTCATCAGGTCGACCTGCTGAGGAATCTGGTACAAGAGTGCTAGATCCCAAAGCAGTATCTGGAGCCAACGTATAACCATTCAGTGATGAGGAACAATTAATATTGCCATGCTGCAAATCAATCAATGCATCTGACACATCCTCCACTTCAGAACTGAATAATTGGAATCCTGAGACTGCCGGAGCTCCAGATTGCAATGGCCAGAGGGGCGGCATCCCAAAATCACCTTCACTGGGATTATCAAAAACTCCCAAGCCTGGATTTCCACCAGTATTGTGATCTTCCGTGTACGAAGCAATAATTCCAGGCTGTAGCACTGAGTAAACATCAACTGCATCACTAGGCTGATTATTTTTATACCCAGTTATAGGAGCAGGCGACATCAATATATCATTGTCTTCTTCTGAATCACTAAGAATAATAACTTCTGCATCACCTATCGGAGCAGAAGCATTATTAACTGTATATCCATAAGCTGAATCAATATTATTATTAAACACAGAATCCATCTCTATCCCATTGGTAGTAGAATAATCAATATGCCCACCACCACCCTGATTTACGCTGGGATCATCTTCATCCCGGCCACTACCAGTGTCACTGCTGCTCATTGGAATAATAACATGTTCATGATTTTCAAAATCCTCATTCAATCTATTACCAGAAGAGGTGTTTGTGTTCTCAGTTTTGCTGACTTCCCAAACACCATTACTATTCTTCCTGATGCCAAGTTTTAAACCAATAGGATTAAGACCATCTGAAACACCTTCCTGTTTTAGCTTTAAATTTTCCATTCTCTTGACTTCATCAGTAGAAACAGAGAGGGATCCATTAGGACAGTGCCATTGAGCAAGAGTCCCCAACTCCCGGAGTTCACTTTCATTCTTAGCCTTGACACGCCAACAACCATCAGGCTTCACCTCGACCTCTGCAATCTCTTCTCCACAATTTTTCATCTGCGCCAGCAAACCAGTATATGTAATAACTACTGATTCAACAAACTTGAGTATGAGCTTTAAGAAGATAAAAAAAATTGTCAAAAGGGAAAAAAACACTACCATGGTAGTGATGCGATTGAAGTAAGGGTCAATAATGATATTCTCCAAAGCATAATTTTTAAGGCATATTGGGCACTGCCACTGCAGAAAGAATTAATGCTTCATCAAACATTTTTTTTAAATAAAAAAGGAAGGTATCCAACAAGTCATGCTCAACTTTTGAGAATCATACCTTCCTTGACCGTTCATTCATTTCCACAAAAACTTCAAGATCAAAACAGCCCATGTGAACACAAGGTTTGAATCTTCCTGCAATCTTCATTCTTGAACCACTCATCTACAAATTTCATAAGTGTATAAACATTTACAAGAGTTCAGGAACTGATTTGTAAACCTTCATTATTACTAAAATAATCCAATACACGAAAGCCTTACTGGGCAACGGAGATTGATGCTAAAAGTATCTGAAACCACTTCCAAATCACTATCACTATCAGCATTATCATTTGCATTTCCACCCCCAACGCAACCACAGACACGTGCAAGGGCATCTTCAAAACTCTCACCATCAGACTCCTCCGGAATCATGCTTAGGACCTAGGTACCAGAGAACAAATCATTAATTTTACATCACTATTGAGCCTAGGACCTAGGTACCAGAGGACAAATCATTAATTTTACATCACTATTGAGCATGTGTAATAATATTAAATGAAAATAGACTTCAAAAATTCAATATACATGCCAAAGACATTTCGACAAAATAGAGATATATATTTTTTTGAATCCTGCATGAATTAAATTTTATCTTTCAAAGGGATAAGATTTCATATTTTGCTTGAGGGTTGGCACTTCTGTGGTTGTTTCAATAGTGTATCCAACTCTAACAATATTAAAAACACATAATGGCAATCAAGAAAAGAAAAAGTGATTTCATTGGTTGACTGGAAAAAAAAACATTGAGAAAAATGACAGATCTCCCTGGGTTTCCCCCTACAACTGTCCTATCGCACTGCTCAGTTAATTTCCTTAAACCAAACAGAAATTGGTGTCCTTTACTCTGTTTTCTCCCTTGTATTTTCTACCTGTTCTAGAGGATACCTTATCCTCAACGCCTTGTGCTTTTATTTGTTTCTATCTACAACAATTTCTTTTTCCATAAAAGTTTTTTTAATTAGACAGTGAAGTAACATCACTCCCATTAGAATCCATACGCATAACTTCTCTACATTTAAATAGTTAAGAGTGGGGCAAACAAAAGTTACATCAATGACTATATATGAATGATCAATAAAATATTGACAGTATAACAATTTCTGCTTTGTTTGAAACACCAAAATTTCATCAAAAACAAATTTGGTATGACCAAAATGCAGCATGATAAAAACAGCCGTGCCAAATAAAATAGAAAATCAGAGATCAAGAGGATTGAATCTCCCAAAGAAGTTAATCCAAAACAAGTGTTTGCAATATGTCTTCACCTTATTTATTAAGCAGAAAACTAGGATTCACATGTAAAAACCAAATCAACAAGGTTCATATTTACTTTAGGAGTTCAGTAGACCCAACCATGCCTTTGATACATATGTGAAAGGATAATATACGTCATCAAAAAAATCAATGCAACAAGCTGATAACTCTAAAGCATGGAACTAAGAAAGCATTAGAACTCAATGATAAATACAATTCTTATGTCAGAAACAGCAACAAGACAGATGCTTTTCGCATGATAAATACCATGATCAGCAAAAGCAATATAAAGCCATAGCACTATATAAACAACCCTGTCCCCTCAATACTTGCCTCAATCAATAACAGCCTACTTAAAATTGACAGACAATGAGAATCACATAAGCATTCCAAGTTTAGCCAAATTTCATTTTTTTTTTCAGAAATCAACCAAAAGGGACCAGCCTTGGAAACTGTGTTGAAGATAAAGAAATAGAGAAATACATTGACTGAAAACCATGTGTCCGAATACACCACGGATATGAGTTTATATAGGCTTAAGGAAATAATTATAAGTAACTAAAGGATATATGGTTTCCTCTAAATCAATGATAATGTGCCAATATACTATATTTATTACAGTCATGATATGATTTATTTCTTGATATTCAACACTCCCCCTCAAGCTGGAGCATACAAATCATATGTGCTCAGCTTGCTACAAATATGATTAATCCTTGGTCCCCTTGGGAACTTGGTGAAAATATCTGCCAACAGTTCACTAGAGTTGACAAAGCTCATAGTAATTTCTCTAGACTCAATTTTTTCTCATATGTAAGGCTGTTTGATTGTCACATATGAGAATTATTTGTGATTTCTCCTCAATTTAAGTTCTTTGAGAAGTTGCTTCAGGCATATAAATTCACAAGTTACTAAAGTCATGACCCTATATTCTACTTCAGCCCTTGATCTTTTACGACATTCTGCTTCTGGCTTTTCCAAGATACCAAGTTGCCACCAACTAAAACACTATCCTGATGGGGAAAGCTTATCACTAGGTGAGTTAGCCCAATTAGCATCAGAACATCCAACAATTTGGGTATACCCTCTATCCTCATAAATGAGACTTTTGTCAGGAGCATTCTTAATATATTTCAAGATACGAATGACATCGTCCCAATATTCTTAGCAAGGTGAGTTTAGAAATTGATTTACTACATTCACTACAAATGCAATGTCTAGACGTGCTACAATGAGATAGTTTAGTTTTCCAACCAACCTCCTGTATCTCCCAAGATCTGAGAAAGACTCCCCCTGATTAGGTAACAATTTGACACTCAGATCCATAAGTGTGTCCACTAGCTTAGCATTTAATAGGCTAGTTTCTTTGAGAATGTCTAGGGCATATTTCCTCTGGTATTGCTTACCAAGTCTCTTGTCTAGGGCACATTTAACAGTTGAAATGATCAAACCATCTTTTGATTGAGTAACTTTGATACTAAGGAAATACTGAAACTTATCGAGGTCTTTGATCTGGAACTGACAAGCTAGGTATTGCTTCATATGAATAATGTCATCTTGATCACTACTTGTGATAACAATGTCATCTACATAAACAATAAGATAGATGCATCCTTGAGGAGAATGATGATAAAAGAAAAAATGATCAACTTCACTATGCATCATCCCAAACTACAGTACCAAAATCCGAAAACAACCAAACCAAGCACGAAGGGACTGTTTAAGCCCATAAGGAAACCTGGGAAGTTGACAAACCATGTTAGATGACTCCCCCTAAGCAACAAACCTAGGTAGTTGCTCCATGTAAATTTCCTCGAGGTCATGATGAAGGAAAGCATTTTTAATATCTAGCTGAAATAAGGGCTACTAACGAATGCTAGCCATCGAGAAGAGGAGTCTAACAAAAGTCATTTTGGCAACCAAAGAGGTGTTAGTGTAGTCCTGGCCCTAGACTTGTGTATAACCTTTTGCTATCAAACAGACTTTATATCGACAATGATGTCATTAGGGCCAACTTTAAAGGTGTATAGCCAACAACACCCAACGGTGGTCTTGCCTACAAGAGGGACCAACTCCCAAGTACCATTGCTCTAGAGAGCACACATCTCGTCAATCATTGCTTGTCTTCACTCTAGATGTGATAATGCTTCACCTAGTAAATTAGGGATAGGAACAGAAGATAAGGAAGACAGACAAGTATAGTGTGTAGGGAAAAGACAATAGTAACTAAGATCAGTATAATGTGGGGAAGGCTACGGGTAGAACGTATACCATTATGAAGAGCAATAGGCCAGCTAAGGTTTATGGGCGAGTCCAAAGCTGGTGCAAGAGATGGTGTTGGGGAAGAATCAAGCATGTCTAGTGGTCGTGGGCAGCATTGATACACCTAAAAAGGTTGTAGAGGTGCCAGAGGATCAACCCGGGTTGTTGTAGAGTCATCTGGTGGTGTAAGAAAAAGAGGAACAGGACCCCATGGATCAATACTAGAGTTGACAGACTCAAAGTATGAGACATTCAAAGAAAGAGTCATCAACAGAGACAAATTACCTACTAAGATCAAGAGAAAAACAATAGTAGCCTTTTTTAGAACAGTGATAACCCAAGAAGACACATTTGAAGGAGCAAGACGAGAGTTTGTCACGATCAAAAGTTAAATTATGAATAAAACAAGTAAAACCAAAGACTCATGGTGGAAGATTGTAAAGGGAGGACTATGGGAAGAAGGCAGAATGAGGAACCTGATCATTGAAGACAAGACAGGTGATGGCATGCAATTAATTAGGTAGCATGTCGTGAGGATAGCATCACCCTATAAACAGTGAGGAACATGACTATGAAGGAGAAAGGTCCGAGTAGTCTCAATGATGGGCCTATTCTTCCGTTCAGCCACCCTATTTTGTTGAGGAGTATGGGGGCAAGATGTTTGATGTAGAATTCCTTTGGAGGCCATAAACAACTGAAATTGGTGACACATATTCACACACATTGTAACAGAGCAAATAAGGATACCAAATTGCGTTTTTATTTCATTATAAAAAGTCTCAAAGATAACAAGTAACTCAGACCAATTTTTCATTAATCAAACTCATGTACAACGAGAAAAGTCATTAATAAAAGTCACAAAATATTTAAAACCAAACAAGGTAACAATACGAGAGGGACCCCAAGCATCGGAATGAACTAAAGAAAAAGGAGACACCACTCTCTTATTAACTCGAGCGCTTGACGATTGTTTCCCTAACTGACATGAAACACACTGTAAACTAGACAAATTTGGTAGGTTAGGTACCATCTTCTACAGCTTGATCAACCCGAGATGACCTAGTTGAGCATGAATCATTATTGGAGAGATAGTTGATGCACATACTGGAGGCAATGCAAAGATAGTAGAGACCGTGTGACTCACATTCAACGCCAATCGTCTATCTTGAGGTTCGTTCCTATAAGATCACAAAATATTTAGTAAAGGTGAGAATAGGGTCATAGGATTAGGTGAGGTGGGTAACAAATAGTAAATTAAAAAGATAGTCAAGTGCATAAAGAACAAAATGAACAGTAAGGGATGGGAGTAGATGTGTAGTGCCAATGCCTAAGGCTTGTGTCTGAGAATTGGCAAAGGTAATGGAAAGAAATTGGCCATGTGTAGAAAGTTTAGAGAAAGGAGAGCGATTACCAAATATATGGTCAAATGCACTAGAGTCAAGGACCCAAGGAAGGTAAATTGAGAGATGCAAGCAAAAGATTTACCAGTGTGCTATCGTGTTATCAAAGTAGTAGCATTCAAGTTAGGGCGACTTTCATACCAACAAAGAAAGTCCTCATTAAGTAGCCAGAGCCATACAAGGCTGATCAACAAGTGAAGAGGTGATCACAAGAGGACCAACAAAGGACGTTTGTGCTACATTGGCCGAGCGAGGCGGTTTACCATATAACTTCCAACAACAATCAATGGTATGACCATTTTGATGACAACGATCACACTTATAACGACCTTTGAATCCAAAAGATTTCGTGTGAGAGCTCCCAAAATTATTGTGTTGAGATGCAAGTGTGGATGTATCCCCTATGGCAAGAGTAAGGATCTCAGTGGTGGTCTTAGGTGGAATCCAAATAAGCACAGAGGAAAAAATACGTCATCATCAAGGCCATAAGTGAACCAAGGATATGATCACTTATAGCAGAATATTTCAGTGACAAGCTGTACAAAGCAAGGGCCATAAAAAAGGTGTTGCAATTCTCCAATTCCTTAGCCTCAACAGAAATAGAAGTGACAAGAGAAAGTTCATTAAATTCATAAAGGATTGCATGGACACGACCAAGATAGATAGACACAAGACAATCAAATTGTTAGGGAGCAAGGAGAGTCATCAAGTCTTTACTAACACTATACAATCGTGGAGTATCATTTGTGTAGAGTGACCATGTCTCATTCCAAACTAATTCACATGTTTCATGAGGGCAAAAAATTGGTTTGAGGTGTGAATAGCAGATTTGATAATGCTACACAATTGAGCATTAATTTTCTATCATTGTTCACGATCATCCACAGATATGAAATCAACAGTCGTTGTGAGATGGGATTTGTGACCAAGCCCACTAAGCCATAAATTGATCTCGAATGCCCAAGTGGAGTAATTCGATCCATCCATCTTCTCAATAGTCAATGGAAGGATGGAGAAGATGGGAGAATCTGTCTTAGGTGCAACATTGGTACTGGAAACCATGGGAATCTGCAAACTAAACTTGCAAGTAAAGAGAAAAGAGAGAAAGGAAAGTAGATCTACAACCAAACCAGCTCAAGATTGAGCTGAAACTACAGGGGTAAGGTCGCAAGAAGGTGGCGACCAGGACACAAGGCGGTGGGAGGCCGCTGTTGGACACATCGCCACACGACAGTAGCTAGCGATGTTTGGCAAATAAAGAACATGTGTAAGGGTATGTGGATAAGCAGCTGAAGCTGCGCTTCAAGCGCCGAGTAGATCGGCGAAATGCAGTTTGCAAGATGGGGCTAGTGGTCAAAAACGTCACTGGCAGTGATGACCGGATAACTGGTAAAAAAAACCAGAACAAGGTCACTGAAGATAGAATGACACAGAAGGAAGCAAACCAGAGAAGAAACACAGTCTGCAAAAAAATTTATCTCCAAGGACAATGGGTCCACCGGGCAGACATGGTTTTCAATAGGCTCTAAATACCATATTGAGGATAGAGAAAATAGAGAATGCATTTACTAAAAACCATATCTAAATACACCACAAATACAAATTTATATAGACTTAAGAAAATAATTACAATTAAGTAGAGGATATATAGTTTCCTCTAAATCAAAGATAATGTGTCAATATACAATATTTATTACAATCATGATATGATTTATTTCCTAATATTCAACACTCTGGACAAACATCATATGAGGAGATTAACATCAAACTTGAATATTCCAATAAGCCTGGATTGAAGGAACCAAAAATCATCTAGAATACTATACTTAGAAATTAAGCAAGTTTAGAATGCAATCTACCTCTGACATGCAGAGCCTTTTAATAATACGGACCCCTAAACAGAATATGCGAGCATCACACCCTGTTAAGGAAATCTTATTAATTCCGTCCTTTGTATATGGCGTGATCTGACAAAGGAGAAATAAAATAAGAAATTGAATAAAACCAATATGAATGAAATTTAATCAAAACTGCTGAAAAAATTGGCCTAAAACTACCACTGAGACATAAATATCTTCATTTGAAAAAAAAAGCACAGAAACTACAAAAACAGAAATTTCTGAATTGCTATAATCAATAAAAGACAATAAACTCACAACTGGACCAGGGTCACGACCATTAGCCCCAAGCAACTGTGAACCGGGTCTGTTAATTGCACGAACAAGAAGACCTACATGAATATAGTCAAATCAATGGGAAAAATTCAATTAAACCACAAAATTCATGAATTCAGTGAAGAAATGATTGATGCTTTACTTATAAAATATGTACTTCTAATTACAAATAATAATCTGATATGCAAGCTAATATAAGACCCATAACATGAAACAAAATTCTCAAAAGGAAACAAAAAAAATGAGGAGATCATGAATTGTAAACATACCATTGACCTTTAGTTCTGTATATTGTGGCCATTGCATCCTGAATAAAACCTTGTCGTTCAAAAGCATACACCAAACCTAGATATGAAACAATTGACATACATTAACACCTGGATAGAAAGTTACACATTTAACTAGTAGCACTAAACCAAACCAACCTGAACATCATATTCTGATTTTGATACCAAATCTTTGTTTGATTTCATGAGTTGAAACGTTCTTTCCACACTCTGTACAGGGTTAGTAGTTCTGAACAATTCAAACAGCAATATGGTTAAATCATTCAAGCATAAAGTTATAATAAAAATTAGGTTTAAACAACAGTAAACAATAAATGTGGTGAATTTGAGAATGATTTAAGAAAACCACGAGACAAGAAAAGATAACACTCAAACAAAGAGAGGAGAAATTTAGTTCCAAAAGATTAATATCCTGAGAGAAGTTTCACCTCAGAAAAACAAATTCAACACCCAAACAATTTTACTACACACAATGTAAATAAGAAATAGCACTAATACTGGTATCCCTTCAAATAGCACAAAATAACTGAATGTAGAACATATATAAAAAGAAACCAAAAAAACTGTACATAATGCACGTGAAATTGTATTAGAAGAAAGGAATTAGCTATCACACATGAACCAAGTTACACAATGTCACAAACTATGTCCAAGTGTCTAACTTCAACAAATCTACACAATGTACTCTTACCCATCGGTGGGAACATTGGTTGTGGTCAACTTCACTGGAAACAAAAGGTGTGTCACTGAAACACAAAACCTGTAACATAAAGAGCAAAATATACAAATTTGAGTGATGGGTCAAAGAAAATTTGAGTGATGGGTCAAAGAAAATTTGAGTGATGGGTCAAAGAAAATGGTAAATCATAAATTACAATATAACAGATAAAAGAGAAAGAAATTGTTCAAGACAACAAACATAGCATTCATCCGAGAATCATAATCATGTCCCCGAAAAGAAAATGTCCTACAAAAATTAAAAGCCTCATAATGATAATTAGCATATCTATTCATAACTAGAAGATATAAAATGTTATCATAGAAGAATAAAATACATAAATTGACTGCCTCTACAACTATCAACATGCCACTAAAAAAACTATCAACAACGAAGTTACACAATGCAAAATGTTATCATTTCATAAGTTCAGTTAATTGCACCAATACAATATCATAGATAACAGATTGGGGGTGGGTGGGGTGGGGGGACAAATACTTTTGGCCAACACAAGCTCTTGACAAAACATAAGAAAAAATGGCACTTGAAGCAAACATAAAAAATATTTGGCATTGAATGTGGAAGATAAAACTTCTGAACAATTTACTCAGCCCCATCTACTAAAATAAGAAGGGAACACAACATACGGGTCTGCTCGATCGAGACGACATATTTCACAGTAGAATTTATCAGGAACAGGTGGGATTCCATCCATAGGTTTTTCTGGAATAATAACACAGTTGATGTGCTGCGATACATTGCATCTTGTATCTTCACACTGCAATTAGACAAGAAGAAAAAAATGTCTTAATTAACGAACATAAATTGTCACCAGAGATCTTAAGTAAAAAAAAATGCTAGGGGGCCAGTGGAAATGACCAATAAAATATAAGGTCGTCTAAAAAGACACATAATTTTTTATAAGGATAGAAGACATATATATTTAATATTACACCTTCACCAATGGCTCTGTATCCAATACATTTCCACAGAGACAGCGAATCTTCGTATCTGATTGAAAGGAATCATCAATTTCACATTTAATTTTCACATTACTGCTGTTTGAGGCACCCTGTCCCTTTGATGCTAGATCAATGGCCCCAGATACCTGCAATTTTCTGGGCAAAAAGAAAACACAAGAAATCATGAAAGAAAAATAATAAACCAATGAGATTATATAGTATATACCAGTATAATCAACTTAAATCAAACATAGAAACAAATCATCAAATCATGTGTGAACCATGAACTGATCTACAAATTTTTACATTTATCCGAAGCATACCATAGCTAGCTAGCTAAAGAAAATATCATCAACAGTGTTGTCTCTGACACTTACCTATATGTGTCATCCACTAATTTAGCCACCTGTTGTTTTCCAACAGAATTCTTCTTGATCCACAATTTGGAAACTGGGAAAAAATAATAAGCTGTGGGCTTAGTTTACAGAAGAAAAGATGGAGGAACATTAGAAAGCAACTTCACATATTCAAATCACAAAATTAAATTATATGCATAATAAAAAAATGCAAAATTCATATTCAATAAACTATGCCTTTATGGAAGTTGCCACCACTCCAAACCGGTGCTTTAAAACTTGGCTTAGACCAGCCAGTTCAAGCCTTGAATAAGATCATAAATGTAATTGAACTGGTAAAAACTTATTTGACTTGGCAGGTTTGCAGCACACCCAGAGAACTGGTCAGTTTACCAAACCATTTACCCCTTCCTTGTTTGCATCACAACGTGCAAAGCAGAGATAATGTAAAGCAAGGCAGAAGATAGAGCAAATATTAGACAGGAGCAGAGGAAGCAGTTGCCAGAGATTGTTACAAGCCCAAGATAGAGAAATGTGAAATTGATAGGAATTAAAAATGAACTGAACAGTTTTATTAAACAACTCAAATAGCAGAACTAATCCTCCTCCAAGGTGTCACCATCACAAAGAGTTTCCCCCCCTTTCTTAAAAAACATCTCTCTGAATGCCTTCTCTCCTTATTCCCCTTAACTATCTAATTGATAACCTCTAACTAACTTCTTATAACTGTCCCTAACTAACTTTTTCTTCCCTTCTATCCTAATAACACCACTTCGATGAAAGTCAACCATCCTCGAGCTGAAATTCTGGGAACTGGAAATAGATCAGATATAGACCCACCTTAAGTAACCCCGTTCAGTACCCCAGTTCTGTTATTAAAACCAACTTCAGTCTGGCCTATAAGGTAAAAAATTATAGCCAGTTTGCAGAACTCCAGTTTTGCCCCCTTCCTAAAACAGCCCTAAACAAAGTTGTTTGACTTGTTTCATGGCTAAAATAGTTTTTTTGCGACCCACAGCAATAGCACCCACTCCAGCAACAATTTTCCATAATTTTGTCCATATTCACAGCCGTGACAACTGATACTTCAAACTGTGTTGCTATTCAATTTTGGTGGCATGCTCAAGCCACTCTGCAATACAATTCCACAATTGAGCTGCTATTTAGCACTGTTGACAACTAAGGTTGACCAGTGCGACCATTTGAGCTAGAACTTCAGCTGAGTTGATGGCTGGTCTGAAATTTAAAAATGTGCTCTAAACACACATAATATGACAAGCCATAAAAGGAAATGTGCTGTACAGACACAAGCCCAAGTGAAAAGAAACAGCCCAAACACATTGGATTAAGAAGGAAAGTTTATTGTAAAGACCAAATAAAAAAAGCAATGCATTTTCCAACAATTTCCGTGTAATTTAAATTAAAGAAAATTAATACATTAAAACATATACAACAATTAACAACTGCAATGATATATTGACAGACAAATACAACGTTTGAGGAATCTGTATGTTCAAGAGTTTAGTTAACAACCCTATTATGTAGATATGCTTGAATAAATAAGCTTTGTCACAACCCAAACAGAAACATTACAAAAATAAGACAGAATTAGAACTAAAGGTCAAGTCTCCGTGTGTGTAAATCATAGAGAGTATCATCATACCTTGGCCCTCTGAGAGAATACCTAATATCCTATCAACAAGATCCTACAGGAAATGAGGCATTCATATTATTATATTGTCCTATGACTACAAAAAAGATGGTATGAAGTTAAGCATTAAAAAATGATATTTTTACACAAGTTAAAATCTGAAAACCAAGTTACAACAATCACAAGTCTATGCCACTGTGACAACATCCATCTTTTCCGAGTGTTTCAAACTCATATTCTTGATTACTAGGAGACATACAAGTCTAAGCCATGCAACCCAAACAAAAGAATTCAAATTGTGTGTAATCTAGTGGGAAAGGGGGTTAAAGAAATATCATATAAAAAATAACAAGTAATCAGCTAACAAAAACCATTCAATGATGCCAATTACAGTTGCATTTCAAAGAAAAAACCTAAAATTAAAGATAAGATACATGGTTAGTAATTTTTTCTCGCCTCACCTGCTTCTTTCCCTGTTTTGAAAGTCCCAACTGAGTGAGCACATCTTTGAGCTCTTTTATACGAAAATATTGCAATTTTTCCTACAAGAAAAGTCACTGGATCAGTAAAGTGGAACAGCATACTACACAGCATAAACTCAAGGCAAAAAATGAGTAAAACCTCTCCCTGCACGACTGGACCCCTGGTTAACAATAAGCATAATAAATAAATCGAAGTAAACAAAAACTGCAAGTCCAATCAATGAATAAGGCACAAACTATATTGCGGGAGATGTTTCTAACATCTATCCACGTTAATCAAATTTAAAAAATTACAAACAATATGTTTCCTTGCTCCTCTTAGTCGCCATTCCAAACTTTATTTGCCAATTACCACGAAAAATCAAAACGGTATTCTGCATTAACAATTTAATGCCAAGAAACCAAACTAACACAATTTATAAACAAAAAAAAAGGGAAGGTAGACAGAGAATCAAATGAGTTCAGCATCACTAAAACAAAAACAAAAATTAAAAAAACATAAATATACCTTGCAACTGGCTACCAAATCCATTCTGCACAGAATCTTCAGCAAAAACGAAGAGCAATCCGCGAGCAAAGCCCCGGAAGCTAGCACATGCTGCCTCCAGCAGTGATCAATCTACTCAAATTCAGTAAAACAAGCAACCAGTATAATTTAGATGATAAATTGGAAAAAAAAAAAAAGTAAAACTCATACTAAGGGCGAGGATGAGAAATTAAGCACAAATTAAAATGCAATTCGTGGAAACAAATCGAAATCGTGGCACATAACAAGTAAAAAAGGGAAAAGGCAGTGACGATTAGGGTTTTGGGAGCTTACTTGCGTTGGTGTACGTTTCTGTTTGAGCCTCTGCACTTGAAACTTGAAAGTTCGGACCTATCGCCGATATGCAGTCCGGTTTTCTTAACGGGAACACGTCCGGGCTAGGTTTCAGTACGCTCGCGTCTAAGTTCAATGGACACAATCCCTTTATGCTTTTTGTTTCTGCAAGTTCCTCTTCTTTGCCACAATTTATACAAGGTTTCACCAAGGTGACATTGGACTCCTTTTGTACCCTCATCTTTAAAAATATATTTGTACCCAAATGGTAATTTTAATATTTGTAGATTTTATTTATTAGGTGTCTCAATGCTTATATTTGCTTTTGTTAATTAGATTGTGATTGATTAGAAAAAAAAATAAAGAGATAAAAAATAATTGTAATTGTATTAAAATGTTATTTTAATGATCTTTTATAAAATTTTAGAAATATAAGATTAAACAATTACAATAATTTTTTTTCAAACTTAAGTACATGTGTTTTGTATTATCTTCTGTGTTTGGGTTTAAATATATTTTATATTAATAACTTTGTTTTGAAGTTTAATTATATTTAAATTCATATTATAAGTTATTATTAAATTTATTAAAAAAATATTTTTTATATTATTCATACACCAAGAACAAAAATATTAAATATGAAAGGATGTATTAAAACAAATTAATTTATTAATTAATTACAAATAATGTAAAGATAAAATATATAAGTAAATTTTATTTGTATATATTTATTTAATAGATGTTTCAATACTTGTATTTGATTTTGTTATTTAGATTGTGATTGTTTAGGAAAGATAAAGAATTAAAAATATAATTATAATTATAATAACATGTTTTTTAATGGTATTTTATGAAATTTTAGAAATATAAGCATAAACAATTACAAAATTTTTTATACAAGCTTAAGTACATGTGTTTTGTACTATATCTAATATTTAGGTCCAAACATATTTTATATCAATAAATTTATTTTAAAGTTTAATTATGTTCAAACTCACATTTTAAGTTAGTATTGAAGTTTATCCTAAATTCATTAAAAATATTCATTTTTTATATTACTAATGCATCAAATCTAAATATATTTGACGTGAAAAGGTGTATTAGAAAAAATCCAACTCATTTATTAATCACAAATAATGCAACGATACAGTATATAAGTAAAAAATAATTCTCACTACATGAGTTAACTTTTGGATGGAGTCAAACCTAAATTCATATTCTAAAAAAATATTATGTTAAAATCAAAACTGATATATGTTTTTGTTTTTTGTGTCTCAAAATTTGCTTTAATTTTGTTTAAAATAAAATATACATTTTGTTTTTGTATTTTAATAAAAAACATATTTTTAATTTCTATAAAGGGATTAAAACCACATCACTTTTGATAAGTATGAGAACTAAAGATATATCAAATTTTTATAAGGACTATATAGTGTTAAGATGTTTATTGTTTTTCTTGATGTTGAATTTAATTATGATGATTTATGTTTGTCACAAACTGTGTTTGTGAATGAGTGACATTAACGAGTAAATTAAAGTTTCACATTAACATCATTGTGACTGTCCATGTGGACTTTAGGAAGTTCACAACCCTAAAGTACTTAAAAGTAAGGTATGAAGAAAGCTTGAAAGATGTTTCATTGCATTTAAAGAATGTGAGTCGCAACCCTAAATTGTTTTTGTCCTCATTTCTTCTAGCTTTGTGGAGGATAACATGATTAGAAAATCAACCAACATTGATTGCTACAAGGTTCGTGTCCTACTTAAGGCTTTGGACCAAAATAATAAGCCAAATAAGCCCTCTAAAATGCCTTTTTGATTACCACTAAAAGATGTGTATAAGTTTGGTGACGTTGGAGTTGTGCTTGTGATAATTGTTAAAAATGGTGTCCTTAAGTCTGGTGTGGTCATAACTTTTAGTCCTTTTAGACTACAAATTGAAGTAAAGTTTGTGCAAATGTGGCATGAGGCTTTTTTGAGAGGTTGTCCACAAAGACGATGTTAGCTTTAATGCAAAAAATGTTAATGTTAGTAATTTGAAGAGTGATTATATTGCTTTTATAACTCTAAGGATGACTTTACTAAGGAAGCTATTAATTGCACTTTTCAAGTCATCATCGTGAACTGGTCAAGTTAAATTTGAAATGGGTATGCTCTAATACTTGATTACCACATTTCACACATTATTGTCAAGTTTATTGAGCTATTTGATTTTTAGTAGCATGAGTTCTAAAGTTTGTTGTTTTATTTGCTTTTGTATTGTAGTTTCTAATCACATTTATTAAGTTGTCAATCTTAAAATTAGGTGTTTGACACACAGTGATGAGGCTAGAAGTGAATGTCTTTTATTTTAGAGTTTGTGTGGAAAGTCTCATGTTATCTAAGGTGCTTCAAGTTATGTTGAAGTGACTCAACAATTTTGTTTGACATTCGGAGTGCAAATATAAATTTTGTATTGTTGTCCTTTTCTTATTCATCATTTTTACTTAATTTATTTTGTATGTGGAATACGGTCACAAGATTGTAAATGGTAATTTAAAAAATGGTGAGCATGCAACCGAATTTGATTAATACAGGAAGATAATTTTTGTTATTTACAATAGAAGATAAATTTGTTATATAATTATTATATTTTTAATCTATTTTCTTAAAAAAATAATTATTAATTTTGTTTCATAATTAAAAATTTTAATTACATGATTTGTAAAATTTGATTAAAATTATAATCACAAGCTAATTTTAGATCATGTAATAATTCCTAGAAAAAGAAAACATGTATTTGATGGTTTTCAGTAACAATAATCTGATAATTAACAACATTCCTTATAAGATAACATTACCTTGACCAATAAATGACAATATAATGAAAGGCTAAGTAATCTCATAAACAACCTTAAAAAAAACCTTGCAAGATATTGTTTTATTCACATGGTACAAGTTGTTTGCACATTCATCAAGTCACAAAAATATTGAAAGATTAATGTTAAACATTGACATAACATGCTTTATCTTTTTATTTAATTTTAACGTTTTCTCTTAAATCCTTTATTTTACACAGTAAATATTTGTGATAAAATTTATCATTTTGTTTATAATTTTGGCTATTATTAAATGAATTATTATATTTACATTTTATTTAGTTTTTAATTTCCTAAATGGCAACAAAAAGAGAAAATAAATCTCCTGTCTTTAAATCAACCATCGGCAAGTAATAGAAAGGCTTTTTTATCCAATTGGGGTAAAACGATAGCTAAATTACGTCAACAGTGTAACTAGAAAAGTATTGCATATATGTAAATTGATAATGAAATGGTCAAATTCAAAGAAAATGTCGACAATTTTATTGTTAATTTATTTTTCATTTAAGAAGTGGATAATAACATGTCCAACTTATTTATATGTATTTTTTTTATAATTTAACGAAGTCAAAGATTTAAATCGACAATGATTTTGTGAAATTTATTTTTTGTTTACATTTATAGTATCGATAATGCCACTGTCAATTTTTTTTTAAAATTGAAAGTTAATAACGATGTCATTAATATATATATATATATATATATATATATATTATATCAATTTAATATAATCATTTTTTATTTAATGTTTTATTTAATATAATCAAATTCTACTTTAACATCGACCCAAGGATAAGGTCAATAAATTGCTTCCTTTAGGCCTCCCAAATTAATTTTACTAATTAATAATATTTTAAGAAAATAACAAGTACTTAATAAACTGTACAAGTCTATTAAGAGTAATATTGTTTTGATCAAAAGTAGATCTCCCAGAGTGTTAAATCAATAATAGTTATAATTAAATGCATGTACCCGCATAATAAATTACGTAATTATAGAAACTTTAATATTTAACTTTATAATCAATGTTATAATTTTTCATTTCACTTTCTAAAATGAATCCCCTCACTAGACAATAGTATTACATTTCTAACATTTTAGACTTTCTCTAAAAAAAAAGCCACTGAACTGAAAGGCTTCATTTTATAGGGTTACAATAAAAAACCATAGGACTACTTTCAATATTTTATTTGTTTAGTTCATCTTATGTGAATTTGCTGAATTGTGTTTTTTAATTGTTTTCTATGTTAAAATTTTAACTTTTTTTTTGTTAATTCAGAACCTTATTTGCATATATAATTATGTTTAAATCTAAAAGTTAAAATTATTATCACTTATCTATCACAATAATTTAATGAAAAGATCATGGATCCTAAAAAGTTCACTATCAATGAAAATATAATCATTTTAATAAAAGGTTATTATTACTTTTCTTCAAAAAAATTATTTTTAGTTTTATAACGATCTCATATCAAAGTTTATTTTAAACCTAAAAATACCAAATTAAAATTTTTAATATTCTGTTTTGCATCAAGTTTGTGCAATACTCAATATTAAAATTTTAAATTTGATATCAAATTACTTTTAATAATAAAGTTCAATATCATACTTATAATACTTATTGATAAACTTTGTATGTTTTGTTTGTCTTTTATTCTTATGGTAAAGGACATGTGGGTTACTTCCTCATGAAAATAGAAGTACTTTAAGCTCACCCAATCATTAGCTTTAAATAACATTTTCTTTTATTGTATAATTTCACTCATTTTTTAAGGGTATGTTTTGACTACATAATATTAAACAATAACTAAACATATTTTAAAATTTTCTAAAAATAATATTTTTAGATATAATATTCTTAAAAATATCATTTGTGAAATATATATGGAAATGAACACCTTTTTAAAGCCTACTTGCTTGCACATTATATATGAAATTTAAAATTTAATGAAAACTTGTTATCCATGGTAGAATTATCTACGGGCTAAAATTTGCAGGAAGCGTGTTTACTATGGGTTTTTATGCAAACTTTGCAGTATTTTTTATTTTTTCATTCATATCGGTTTTTATTGCAAAATGTTTAGTTATTTTAAGAGAAAAAAAAGTTTAATTCTGAATCATGTGAATTTAAAAAAGGTTAAAAGAGTTTTGCTCCATTGAATATAAATAAGTTGACTTGAGTTTTGTAGAAAGAAAAATTAGTGTGGAAATTTTTTTATCCCTCTCAATGAATTTAAATTAATTGATACTCTTGAATTCCAAAATCCAACTTTTAAAGTAAGAATTTTCCAAAATTTATAAAGTATATTAACCGCCAGATTAGATAAACATTTTTGATAGTCGAAACATACTCAAGCCTCAAATATTTATTAATTATAGGATAAAATATGTTTGAATTTTTTCTAAAACAATTAATATTTAAATTTGATCCTTTTAAAAAGTTTTATATTATTCTAATTTTTTAATTTTAAAATATATTATTTATCTTTTTAAATTTAAAATATATTACTTTTATTTCTTAAAGTACTTTAGATAATACTTCATAAAAAATAAAAATACTTTAGATAATATTTAAAATAAAAATATATAAATTAAAAAAATAAAATTCAAAC
>JAMLFT010001022.1:0-34145 GCA_026544285.1 Pachyrhizus erosus | reverse complement strand
ATTAAATTTTTTATGTTATATAGAATTAAATATATTTTTATTTTCTCAAATTTTAATTATTGTTATTTTTTATCACTTAAATTATATTTATTTTTTTATTTTTAATTTTTTTAAAAAATATTTTTTATAGTGCTCCTGACTGGATGCATAATTTATGATAATTTTGTTTTACTAGAAAAGGAATTAAAAAATATATTTAAGTCCCAATTAACTTACAAACCTAAAATAACAATGCAATCTTTATTATTAATGTCATTATCTTTTAGGTTAACATAACAAAAACATGTGAAATCACACATTATCTTTTTAAAAATTCTAATGTTACTAGAGTTAGGTATAATACAATACAAAAAATGCACTTGTAATGTCTAACTAAAGCCTATCATCAACCAAGACAATGGTAGAAATAGCATTGACTAAACTGACATAATTAGTATCGACTAGATCGATGCAATATCGGCATGACAACATTTTTTTTTTTATATTGATTTTTAAATAAGAAGAACAATGTTCTTCATAGTATCGATTTTGAATACGTTAGAAGGCATCTATTGTTGTTCGAGCATTTAACTAGTTCTTACTGGCAACAACTTAACGTCAAAATGAATAGCATTAAAGGGATATAAAATAAAATTGCTCACATGGGTAAGATAAGAAATTCCAATGTGTTTATCAAGTTGACATGACTCACACACTATGAGGACTCCAACAGTGTGAGATGAGATACCATTTTCTTAAATTTCTTCAGGCTTAGATGTCTAAAGGGCAATGAAGCAAACCAAGGAACTCATTAAATGCACATATAAGGGACTCCAACTATTATGGAAGACAGTAAAGATGAATTTTAGTTATAATAAACTTTATATATTAAAATTATTTATTTATTTATTTATTTATTTATTATAAATTTAATTATATAAAATAAATAGTTATTATTTGAAATGTAAGTGTTAAAATACTAGTAAAAATAAAAAGAGAATAATTTAAGATAACTGAGAGAGAAGGTTTCTTTTTTTTTTTTGCTAATTGTAAATATAGTATATGAAATATATAAAAAAATAATATTTAATTAAAAAATAAATAAATAATTTAAAATTATATATGTTTATCTAAAATATAAAAAATTCATTAATTTATAATCAACCAACGATGATCATATTAAAAAAATGTTATAATAAATCATTGACATAATTTTTATTTGTTATACGTAATGATGTTTTCAATCTCTTAAATTATAAATTTATTGTTTTAGTCTCTTAAATAAAAAATAATTTAAATATCCATTTAGTCTATAAAAAATAATATATTTTTATTTTAATTATTTAAATATTATTATTATTTATTTTAATCATTATTATCAAATAACAACATTAGATAATATCGTAATAATAATTTTAACATTTGAGTTACTCTTTGCATTATTAAGTAGTGTAAGAAGATAATTAAGTATAATTTTTTAAAATAATTTTAAATTTATACCTATTTAAAATAGTTAATGACATTAAACTTATTAATAAAAAATTTTATAATATTATTTAATAAAAAAATTACACATAATTATCTTGTCAAACTTCTTAATAATATAATAAATCAATAATTATAAAAATCGTTGTTACGACATTATTTAAAGAATAATGCATACTAAAATAAAAAAATTATTTAACAATATAACTAAAATAAAAAAATTATTTAACAATATAACTAAAATAAAATAAGAATTAAAATTAAAGGATAAAAATTTATACTTTTCAATTTTTCACATTTAAAAAAACATTCTCTTTAATTTGTCTCTTTAAATAAAAAATTATACGTTTAAATTTTGATAAAAAAAATTAAAATAAATATTTTATAAATTAAAAGATTAAAATGTAGAAATTTTTATTTAAAGATTAAACTCATTTGAAATCATAGTGAACAGTCACAGAAGATGATTCGTGATTATAAAAGACAAGCAAGCAAGAAATAAAAAATTGACCTTATGCCCTCTCTGATTTTCCAGGATGCTTCCCCTGAGGATCACTGTTCTACTCTGCTCATGTTGTTCATAATTGTTTCAAACAGAGTCAACCTTTTTTATTTTACGTTCTTTTATGCATCAATTCCACGCCGATGATGGTAAAAAAAGAAAATGGCAAGAGGACCATTTGTTCCAAATCCTGGCTTCAACATTTTTTCTAACTTTATTTTGGATTATATATAGATGAAAGTAAAAGAGGGATATAAAGAAAACAATACAAGGGAGAAGATCACATATGTTATGAAAAAATAAAAGGGATGAAAATGAAATAGAAAAAAAGACTGTATTTTATAATTATTCTTGCTCAAATATTACTACCATGTTAAATAAAATTAAGGGATTTTAAGAAGTGGATCTCCTGTTTGAAATTGAGGGAATTAATATCCTAAATGTTTGTTTGAATTTTTGGACTTGAATCAAGAGGAATTTTTTTAAAGAAACTTGATTCTTTGTTTTTTTTTAAATGATTATTTTTAAACTTTAAACTTTTTTCTTTTAAAAATGAAGTATAAAGTAGTTAAAAAATTTAATAGTATTTTTTTGTAGTGGAGTGCGCTTGCTTTAATACCAACAAAATCAATTTCGATAGATAGGTAAAGATTAATACTTTTTGAATTATACAAATTACAAAAGAGAAAATATGTTTGGTGGTCGTACTTTTGCATAGTCAATTAAAACTTACTTTTGGCAATTAGATGACAAAGCAACTTTTCCGATTTCCCAAGTAATTATAGTTGAAGTTTCTTTACGCCAATGCCGTATGACTGATGATTACATCGATGACCAAACTCACACCCAAAGGTTCCTATGTTTTTTTTCCCCTTATCAAAGATGTATAATTTTACAAAATAATCATCAAAATAATATGGATTAATAAGGTTTTTAGCACCTAAAATTTTTCCAAATTTTAATTGTTGTTATTGACTTTTAAAACATTTGTTTGTAGTCTGCATATTTATTTGAATACTCAAACTCTGGTCATTATAAAAAAATGTTACTTTTAGGAACTAAAATTTAAATATTTCCAAAAATATAAAAACAAAAATTATTTTTTTAAAATTTAGATACAACATCAAATTTTGAAAAAATAAATTAAGAATTGAAAACATTTTTAACCCAAATAATGTTGATAAAATTTTTACACATTTAAAACGATCTTAATTTTTGAGAACTTTTTTATTATTTTATTTTGATGTTATATAGGCAAAGACTTTAGTTCATATATGTTTATTATTTATTATTAAATCTCGGCTTGACTTCTTTAATATGTTAAACAAAAAAAATCAACTCCTACAATACTAACTTTGTTTGCTCTAACTCTTAAGATAACATAATCTCAACATGAAAAAAGACACTAACATGCACATATCAACATAACTAAATTGGATTTCAACTCATATAACACACAATATGCATGATTGTAACAACTTTGACGTCAGTTATGTGTAATCCTTATTGACTAACAACATTTTTCACCAAATACTTGTTATGTAAGGTCAAACTTAGCATCTTAATATGAAAATCTCCAATGCATGAGATAACATAACTCAACGTGTTAACACTAGGAACCAATTCCTACAATACTAACTTTATTCGTTCTAAATCATAAGACAACATAATCTCAACATGACAAAAAAACATTAATATGCACATATCAACATAAGTAAATCAAACTCCAACTTTAAATGACATGTAATCTATGTGATCCTAACAATTTGCATGTTAGTTACATGCAAGCCTAGTTGACTAACAACATTTTTCATTAAATACCCATTATGTAAGGTCAAACTTAGCACCCTGAAATGAAATCTTCAAGACATGAGATAACATAATCCCAACATGTTAACACTAGGGACCAATTACTATAATACTGACTTTGTTCATTCGAAGTCATAAGACAAACGATCTCGACATGACAAAAGGCACTAACATACAAAATATTAACACAAGTAAATCAAACCTCAACTTATATGACACACAATATGTGTAATTATAATAGTCTGAACATTAGTTACGTGAAATCTTTATTGACTAACAACTTTTTTCACCAAATACCCATTATATAAGGTCAATTTTAGCTTATTGGTATGAAATCTCCCATTTTGTTTTTCTTTTTTCCCCTTACATTCTTATTAAATTGAACATCAAAGTCTTTGTAGGTAGTCACCACCAAAACTCCTCCAATGTAGTTTGCAATGAGATCTCTTGCTTTATTACTCAAAAACCTTGTCATTGTCACCAACTCTAGTTCGTGGAATTTCACCACTGAACATTTACCATGTGAAATTTGATCATAATTTAAAATTAGTCAACTTAAATATATGTTTAAACCAAAAAAAATGAATGGGTTTTGATTTTAATCCTTGTAAATTGTTTTCTTTATCTTTTACCTTGTAAAAAGTGAAAATCATTATTTTTATCCCTACTATTATTTATACTTGTTAATTGCTTATATGTTTAACTAAGGCCAAGTGACTATTTCAAGTGATATTTACTAATGCTTATAATATCATGGCAAGATGTGATACATCTAAAAAAAATTATTGTTTAAAATTGAAAAATAATTGAAGTTAAATCAACAATTCCAAAATTAATATAATCTTCATTATTTAAAAACTATTACAAATGGTTTTTTAAATTTAAATTTTCAAAAAATGTTATAAATGTTGTAAAGTTAAGAATAGTGCATGATTTTCTTAAAATTTATTAGTTTTAAACAAATTATTATTTATTATATTTTCATCTAAATAATTTGTTAAAAACCTTTTTTGGTATAATGATAAAAATTCCATATATTATAAATTGACATCAGCATTATTACTATTTTTATGAATATAAAGTAAAATAGATGACTAATTTATAAACTTAATTAGAAATTATGGTAATTAATGAATGTAATATTTAATTGTCTTGTATGTACATGTATCTTATAAAAATAAAATAGATAATTATTTAATAATTTATTTATATTGTTTAAGATATATTTTTGGTATATTATTTTATTAAGTTTATGAAAATACATTAATTTTTCAATATTTTCTAATTTTAATTATAACAAAAAATATTGAAATAGGTAAGTGATTGAGAAAATAAAATATCAAAATAAAGATAAATAATAGTGGTTTGAGATAGTTGAAAAATAAATTTTTGAATTAGTTATTAATTTAAATTAAATATAAAATTAAAATTAAGAAATATATTAAAAAAATAAAAATTAAATTAAATGTCCAATATTCAAGATGAGTATAAGACAAGTTTAAACTCTTACAAATATTTTATTTAAAAAAATTCTTAAAAATACATTTATTTATTCAAAATAATTATTGTAATATCTGTATAATTTTACGTTCAACTAAGAAAATCTTTAAATTTTATTATTTATTATTAAATTTAGTATTCTTAAACTTTTAAATTTATTTTATATCTCAAATGTATCATATATTTTTAAATATTTAGATAGAAATAAAAACTTAAAATAATTGTTTGATTTTAAAATTTGATAAAGTTAATTAGTTCAAAAAAAACTTAAAATCATATATAATCCAAACTAAAGAGATAATAAAAATAATTGAACATGATATTAATAATGTTTAAATAGTTTTTTATAATTATCTTTTTATTTTTTATTTTTAAAATTTTACAAACTAATTCTTCATGAAAAAAATATATTTTTTCAAAAGTTCTTTTAATTTTTTGTTTGATACATGACTTCTCACATCACCAAAATAACACTTAAACTTTAGTATGTACATTAAACACTAAATAAGTATTTAATGATGTCAGAAACAAACGGAAAAGTAAACGAAAAACCATAAAAACAAATTACGAAGACTGATTTAGAAAATTTTAAAAACAAAAAATCAAACGGGTAAATTATAATATTTTGTTAGACAAAAAGATATTTAAGCTTAATAATTTAAACTTTGCAACTGTTAATAAATATGAAGCAAACTGTTTTCTAAACTTAAGGCGCATAAATAACTAAATGAAAGCAAAGACATGTTTTTGAGGAAAGCAAAGCAAAATTCTTTCAAACCTTTCAGTAAATTATACTATTAGAATATCAATTTTCTTATTATAGCATTCTTAGCATACAATTGAAATGACAAGAACTCACTTAATAAGGGAAAATACAATTACATAGCAAATTATTCTGTAACCAATCAAATTTTATGGCAAACTTGTACAAGTCTGAAATTGGTTCTCAGGACATTGCTTGGTTCTAGATACCTTTTTGTCATGAATCAAACCTTTATTGTATCACCTCTTCAAGGCAACTTCTATTCTGACATTATCCTAATACTAGATGCAACTGATGGGATACTCTGTTCATATCTGAAAAAATTGCTCGGATCTACCCTGGTCTTTACCTCTACCAGTCTATCAAAGTTTCTTTTGAAATACTTCTCACCCCAAACACTAGCCTCTGCATAACTAGCATTTCCAGGTCCATTAACACCTATATCAACATCTCTATAGTTGAGATATGAACTTCTAGGTGACTTTGACACATAAGGTGTCATATAATCATAGAGCCTCCGAATCAAATCTAAATATCTATCAGCAACATCTTCACCCTCATCTTTCCAAGTCACTGAGTACTGAATTTTATATATGTTACCAGCTCTATGTGGAAACGGTGTTTCCAGCTCAGAAATCTCACCCATTTTCCCACCATAGGGATTGAGTGTGAGAGCAGGTTTTTCTAGTTCCATCATCTTGTTCCATATACCTTCAAGGTCAGTTTTGGAAATAGGTTGCTGCACATAATCTGATTTCTTCTTCAAGAATTTCTCTTGTGTACCATGCCTTTGAAGCAAAACATCAACCGAAGTCCCCACTGGATAGTTGTCCCAAAACAACACCGAATCGATCCAACTCATTTCAATGCACTGTTCAGCAACCAAACCCAGTTCAGGGAAGCTCTTACTCATTACATCAAGCAGTTCTAGTGCATTTCCAAGAAATAAGGAATTGAACTTGGCTTTTATTGTCTTCTGACCCTTTCTTTTGACAGAACTAAGAACCACTCTAATAAACAAGCCATCATGTATCTTATCAGCAACATACTGCCACTGATGAACAATATCAGTGGCACCTTGTTCCAATGTTTTCTCAATTCTAAAAACAGTGACAACCTCCGGCACCGGAACCAACTTGATTTTCCAAGAAAAAATGACACCAAAGCTAGCACCCCCACCTCCTCTAATAGCCCAGAAAAGATCTTCCCCCATTGAGTTCCTATCCAAGACTCTTCCTTCAGCATCCACAAGTTTAGCATCCAAAACATGATCCACAGAGAGACCAAACTTTCTCATCATGTTCCCATAGCCTCCTCCACTGAAGTGCCCTCCAACACCAACACTGTGACACACCCCAGCTGGAAAAGCAAGGATCTTGCTCCTCTCAGCAATCCCATGATAGAGTTCACCGATAGTTGATCCCGAGTCAACCCACACAGTCTCATCTTCCAAGTTGACCTCCACTGATCTGAGCATGAACATGTCCAGAATAACAAATGGGTATTCTGACACGTACGAGAGGCCATCATAGTCATGCCCCCCACTCCTTATTCTGATCTCAAGGCCGAAGCTTTTGCAGCATATGATGGAGGCCTGAATGTGGGACACGTGGGTTGGGACCACAATGAAGGATGGTTTTGGAGTTGTGGGGGAAGCGAATTTGAATCTGAGGTTTCTAATGTATGAGTCCAAGATGGAGGGGTATGAAGGGTTGTTGGGGAAATAGGTGACAGCGGAGATTGGAAGAGAGGGGTCAGAATGGAGAGAGAGACACTGGAGAATGGTGTCTTCGACAGGATTTGAGGTTGCCATTAAAACGTGCAGCACAAAGATTGAGACAAAGGGTACTACGATAGACATCGATAAGCATGGATTCAGAGGTTCCTTAGTTCGCTTGCGCATACATACTTACAACACAAGGAAGCCAGAGATTTAGGGATGATCACATTCAGATACTATGTATATCTCTTCTTTAGGTTTTGCGTACAAAACACATGTATCAATGATTAATTAAATAACATCTTCCTACTAAAAAATTAGAGATTTTTTAAATATTTTTATTTTTATTTTATTCTATCAAATTTATTTTTTAAAAATATTATTAAATAATGACATAAAATATTATTAAAAAATTACATAAATTTTTTGTCAAATTTTAATTTTAAATATTTTATTAATTAATTTAACATATTTTATAAAAAAATAATAAATTAAATTATCAAAATTATTATTATAGCATCAATTAATATTATTATTTAAAATAAAAATAAATTTGTTTAAATATTTTAAAAAATTAAAATAAAAAGCATTTTATTTTATAACATCAAAAGATTATAAAATTAAAATATCAATCGACTTACATGCTTAATAATTTTGCGTGAAGGATACACATGAGAGAAAATTTAAGTGATTCACGCAACTACGTACTCGGAGGAAAGAAGGGAGATAAAATACAAAGTAAGAAATATCTGAAGTGATCTTGAGGGGAAAAAACAGATGGAAAAAGAAAAGCACATGCAAGAGAGAGAAATATGCAATATTAATAATAAATTAATTAATTTAGAGAATGACTGAGTGAGACTTTAGTTTTTTTATATTCTCTTGTTTAAATATTTTTAATATGTTTTCTTTTTTTATTCGAGATACATTCCATGTTTTATATATGTAATTAGAAAAAATTATCTTTTAATTATCTCATATTAATTTTATAAATTAGAAAATAATAAGAAGAGAAGAGTAAATTCATATTAAAATTATTATATCAATAAATTAAAGATTAAAGACTATCTTTTAATGGAAGGTTAAAAATTAATTTTTTTTAAATGTAAAAGTTATCAAAATAGGTTTTTGTCTCTACTAATAAAATATTTTATATTGAATTTTAACAATTGTGAAATTCCACATATCACTGTATGAGACATCACGTGTATTTATCTCTTTTATTTGCATGACATAAAAAAGTATTTACAATAATTTGGAAAATAGTTTTTTTTATTCTAGATCACATCACTCATTTTATTCAACATTTTTTTCTTATTTGTCTTATTTGTGTAAATTACTATATTGTATACGTTTGTTCATGAATTTGATTCTTCTAAAAAATGGCTTACATGATCAACATTATTCCAAGTCCGTAAATAAATTTAAATAATATTATTTTAATATATAGTTATGAAAATGATCCGTGATTGGTCAAAAAGCTCCGAACATGCACGCTACTTACACCATAATCTTCACTTCGCCTTTATTCTACATTTCTTCTTCTAAATATATCCAGCGCAACTCCCTTCTTCTAGTTTTATATAAAACCTTTTCTAATTACCATTTGTAAGTACATATATTTTTATTCGAAAAATAAACTTACATATCTACAAAATGGCTCTCAACTAGTGTATATGCGAAATACTTAATATGATATGCTTATTATAATTAAAAAGAAAGTAAATTTTGTTACTCGAAAGACGCCAATAGCATGCCTGGTTATATTACTATTTATAAATACTATATGAAATAATTTGAAAACATACATACAAAATAAAAAATAAAAAGGATATAGAGAAAGGAATAAAAGGTAAGAGAAAGGGCTTCCTTCCATAAATGAGCCTCTTTGCTATGTTGCTTCACATTTAAAAGTTTATTTCATAGTAATTGAAGGAAGGTTTGTCCTTGGTCCATGTCCAGTAGCCCGTAAGAAACATTTCTTGAACAACAAAAAGTTGTATTCGTTGATTTAAAGGTGTATTTTTCATATATATATAAATAAAATAAGTAAAATAAAAACAATTGTATAAATACATTTTATTGTGTATCATTGAGGAAGTGATGCATAGGTGAATCATCATTGCAAATTGTCTAATATATTAGTAAATTAATAAATGTCTAAGATTAATAATCGATGACTTATTAATAAATAATTTAGATTTTTCTAAATTAGTCCTTGTATAAAAGTAATTTATGGACAATTGTGTAAATTTTTATTGATAAATTTGAGAAGTTAAAACCCTAACATATCATGATAACAAAGTTAGATGACCTTCTTTTTAACAATGATAAAAGTAACACTGTCAAGTTGAAACATTAACATACCACAATGACAATGCTACATGATCTCCCTCTCTATAATAGCAAGAGCAACATCGTCAATGGTATAACGAAATCACAACCTTTGCCAATTAAACATTATTTCTAGTCACAATGTGAGAGATTTTGTTCTATCTTTACATACAACTTCTCTCATTAAACATCTATGTCACTTAGGTAATAATTTTTTTGAGACTTTTTTAGCATTTCAATTTCAAAGTGTTGGATATGGGAATGAATTTATTTATTTTTTTATATTATTTACTTTGAATGGTTCCATGTGAAGGTATGAGGATGAAAATGGTCAAATGGTTTCTCTTTGAACTCTATGTCTGATGTTAATTCAATTATTTCCTTTTTTTGTATTATATATTTCATTTTTCATGTTATTAATGTTGCAATGCATATCAAAATATATATAAGTGATTTTTTCTTCTAGCATGAGATTCGACTAGGTACATTTTGTACTTTAATAGGTTTGGTTTTGGTTGAAAAAAAAATAGGAGTTAGGTTTATTTGTATTATTTGTTGGGATTATTTTGATTAGACTAAATAATAATGATTTTTTTGAGACAAATTGTTGTGTGTAAGTTCATTAGCTTATTAATTGTTAAATTAAATGTGTAAAATTGGTGTTATTTATAATATATTATATATTATTATGTTTGGTGATAAGTTATACAAAATAGGAGAGATAGGGGATGTAAAATGAATATTAGTGTCAAATCAATCAATATTGGTTTCTTAATGAGTATTCAATATCTTCATATGTTTTCTTATATGTTACTTTGATCTAACCTAATTTAGATTGTGAAGTATATGATTTTGGCATAAGACAAGTGTGGTTTGTCAATTAAGAGACAAAGTTAGACAGCTTGTGAAACTTGTTTTTTCACATTGAATCGTTATAATTTTGTTTTTTGATTAGGACATAGATATTGATATGTTGAGAGTTTTTTCAAGGTAAGAACATTATTTATTGGTAATATTTTTTTATCTCCAATAGACATTTATATTTGGTTGTTGATGGGTAGACCATATGTCATTTTACTCCACTGTAGAATTAACATTCTTCACTTTGTATGTAGGGCAACTATTTGGATCAAAAGGTATTTGTTAAAATTTGTGATGATATGAAATTTAATTGGTAGACCAAGTAGCATAGTGGGAGCTGAAGATAAATTTGTGTGTGTTAGGAAAAAGGAAGATGGATTCAACAAGTTGGTGGTTATATAGTTGGAAGTGCACTACACTCATAAAATGCAAGTGAATTATATAACTTGCAAAGTTATGCATAATTGGATATTTGTATTATCATGATTTCAAATTATTGGATAATGGTTGTATAAGTTTATTGTGAAATTGGTTTGATTAGAATTTGTGTTCAATGATCAATGAGTATGTTCATTTGTTTTTTGTTGGTTTGGAAAATAATAATTTGTTGATGAAATTTGTTTGCTATTCCTTTGGTTAGGAAGTAAATATTTGACGAGTTTTTGTACTATTTATGTTTGATTATAAAATCACACCATGTTTTTTAACGTTTTCAAAATGAGGTGATATTGTGATAACTTTGTGCGTACTTGTTGAAGACAAATTAATAAAGGATGATCTAAGATCCAAATGGTTATTTTTTATTGAGTATCATTCACTATTCCACTTTAATGAACTTATGAGAATGGGGTTGGTACACGCTCACGTCAAAACAAGTGGCCAAAATTAGTATGAATGGTAACATTTAACAAGTTATATGTTTAACAAAGTAGATAAATTGATATTCAAATAAGTCATGTATTTGTCAATTTGATATATGTATGATTTTCTAGTGAAAATGAGGCATAATTGTATCTATATAAGCAAAGCAGTAATTAAGTGTTTATACATAGCGAGTTTACCTACAATAACAGGTCATTTGGTTGTCCACCTATAGACCATATGTGTAAATAATCCATCATAAGTTGTGTCAATGGTATAATATATAACATGTGTTAAAGTTATGCTCCAACAGTGAAACTGCTTAAAGTTTTAAAAGTAAGCAACCATGTATTATCTAATAGTAGTTTGTTACTTTATTTGTCATATCTTGACCAAAGATCAATTTTAGCTACCTATTTAAACACATCAAAAGTCTAACTAAACAACAAATTACACAATTAGTTTTAAGACAGTTACCTATTATCATGATTAACAATATTTGCATTGAAGTATTCTTTATTTGAAGTAAAGTTTACCTGAATTAACAATAGTTCAAAAAATATGATGTCTCGACAAGTTTACTAATATTAAATAGGTGTCACTCATAATCCCAAGTTCTCTTTTGATGAGAAGACAAACAATAAAAACATTTGCTTCAAGTCTCTTCACTTTCAATAATTTTTCTTTGGCTTTTGACCATGCTAAACACATGTTAAGATTGTGAATATAAATAGTAATATTGTGAGGAACCAAAAAGTCATTCTACACCAAAATCTCTATATGGGCTTAGGGTTTTACTTTTTCTTCTATAATGGATTGTGAAAATGATTTCACTGGCAGTGACACCAACAAGAGAAGCAACAATGGAAGTTCATATAGGAAAAAGTTATTAATGAGCAGACAAATAGATTTGTAGAATGAGAAAGAAGACATCAACAAAATGGTTGATGCATTCATCAACAACTTCCGCAAACAATTAAAGATTGAGAGAGAAAATTCATTCAAACATTTTCAAGACATGATAAACAGAGGGACGTGAATACTTTGAGCTTAATGGAATTGTTTCAGTGACTAAACAATAGTATGAATGTTACTTCTGTCTGGTGGATGTAATTTAGAGATTTATGAAAAATTATCTGGTGATTCAAAAAGTTCACATTTCACTAAATATTTTGTTTTGTATTCTTCTCTCAATGCTTACAAACATTCAGGGAAAAGAATACTAGTTATGCATCGGCAATTTTTTTTTTACTTTTCGTATGTCGTAAGAAGCAATTTAGCTCACAGCATGGTAAAACAACAAATAAGATGTCTCAACAAAAATTTCTAACCTTAGTTTTCTATTAAATTGATTTGCATTGGTATCAGGAATCTGTATTTGACCCTATGGCTTTTGGAAAAATCTTATCCAAGCATATATTAATCTTCAAAAATAAGCAACTGATTTTCAACCATACATTGGAATGGCTTTTGCCACAACATGGAATTGATATGCTTTTCTCCCTGCTTACTAAATTAAATCAACTGGACCAAAGATACAAATGTTCTTTGATGTTTTCTAATAAATCATATACAGCCGAAAAGCATGTCTTACAAACCTAATATATATTGTAAAGAAAGGAAATGACAGTCTTAGAGTGAAACAACATTTACAATATCTGCTCCCTATTCATGATTGTAAAGGAATGACCCCATTATATAGCCAAAATCAACAATTAATCTCATCTTTACAATGAAGCACAATCTCTTTCCCACACAGGGAAGTGGATAAACCTGTTTCAATTTGATTTTCCCAAAATACCAACAATTTCCCTATTTGTATAGCCAAGGTTATATCATCAGAGGTGTTTGGAGCTCAGGCTTGAAGAACCTGACAGTGAACAATATGACTCTTAAAACTACCACGCCCCGCTATAGTCGACCATAAGTTTCTAACTAAAGACCTGACATGACCTTTCCCGGCAATATTTTCCCAAAGGTGAGGATTGTTTTCCACACGTCTGTTTGGACTCGAAACATCAACTAGATTGATGCTCATATTGTTGCGTATAATGCAAAGCTTTCCATTAAGGGGAACAAGAGCAGCAGCATCAAAAGCACGGGAACTACCTAAATGGAGCTTACTATCAATGAACTTCTTCCATGAATCTGTTTCTCTGTCATATACTTTGAGCTTGCACCCATCCTGGCAATCAAGTGCATAAAGTTGTCCATTCAGTGAGATACTAGGATTACGCCAACCATTGACCATTCCATTACTCACTGGAGTCCAGGTATCAGTTTCCTGCGAATAGGCTTCGCATATGACATTGCGATTAGATCCAAGTCCCTTCAAAAACCATGTTCCATTATGAACAACACCAATAAAGGGCACCATTGCTGTGGTCATCTCTGAGATAAAGCTCCACCTATTCCGGTTGGGATCGTAAACTTCAGCAGATCGAAGAGTTCTTTGAATTCCTTCACACTCCCCACCAGCAACATAGAGACAATTATTTATTACACAAGAACCAAACAGATGACGTTTCCGCAACATGTCTGGTGCTCTATGCCACTTATTAGTACGGGCATTGTAGAAAATAACACGTCTCATAGATCCCTTCATGGGATCTCTTCCACCAAACAAGTACAGGTGGCAACCACTGAGAACTGCACAGCCAAATCCCAATGCTTCAGAATATTCCCCAGGAACGGGTGGAAGGGATTGCCACAGTTGGTAGACAGGATCAAAAGCATGCAACGAAATTCTTCCATCGCGATCTCTTTTGATGACATAAACCCATTCTTCTACCATTCCAAGATTTCTCCTGAGTGAATAGAAGAAATTTCCAGACAGGAGGCGATACCATCTCTTGCAAACCAAACGCAGTTTGTTGTGCTCAACCCGAGGAACACGAATCAAACATGCAATAGCAAGATCATCAGGAAGACCAGGCAGGAGAGGAGGATGAACTCTTGTCTTCTCTCTACGTGAGTTTTTGCTCCTATGTGCATTTGGATTTATGTCAGGTTGGATACATAACTTCGACCCTGGAACAAATTTCCTTGCCCCAACAACTGTTTTCAGGCCTGAATCAACTTTACAGTAGCAAGAAACAGAGTCAACCTGTGACATTCTCCATGTTAGTATGTTGAAAGTATCATCAAAGTATCAAAAAGATTTGACCAAAAACATGCATATGCATAATTCGAAGAGTATATTCACATGCACACAGTGAGCTTTAGATATTTCTCCCTCCAACTTAAGGTCACAAAGACTTGAACAGTTCCTAAAAAAAGGAGGTTCCAGACCGGTAACTTCACAATCTATTGACTTGTCAAACCACAAATTATTATTTAATATTTATTTTATCAAGCTGAATTTTTTATTTTCTATAGAAAGGTCATAATAAGTTTTAAAACTTTTATATATGAATGCAGCCATAGAATTTCCAGTGCTGCAGGAGGGGTAGTGAGATAAAAAACAAGGCATTCCATCACATCCATCACGTAATCATATGACCAAGCAAGGTTATGTTAACTTTCATTAATAATTGATATAAAATTTAATAAAAAGAAAGGAGCTGCTGATACATACATGTACTGGAATTTGCCTTCACAAACTCAGATTTGTGAAGAAGCCCAACAACTAGAGTTCATATCATGATTTTATACAAATTTTCATATCAGTTAGGGGGCAAAATAAGTCGTAACACTACATACAAACAGATAAACCCAATCACCATTTACATGGTGATATCTCAGAGTGAAGTATGATACAAATCCCATGAGTGTTGCAATGGATGTGATGAGGGGCAGTCTTGTCAAAGAGTCAGGAGAATATCAGAAGAAAGGGCAAGTGCAAGGGAGGAAAACCACACAGCTCACCAACATCTACTGTGTATTTGTAAGGAAAAGCTCCAAACAAGACTCCTAATGACATTCAGAAAGATAGGGAGGTATCGTGGTCAACAATGACATTTCTTAAAATGGTACGACCACAATACCTAGTTGCACAGATGCATGCATAGCCCTTAAATAGGGTTTGGAAGACATCACTTTTGTGAAGACAGGGAAGTTCAATCCATTGAATCCATTCTACCAAATCTCAATCAACAACATTGATAAAAAGAAACTGATAAATAAATTTGATGATGGCTGTGAGAGATATGTTCTTAGCCTCACTAGTGCTTTCATGAACCTGATTCAAAAAGTAGAAACATTGGGCTTTCTTAATGAAGTTTGGAGACATGACAAAGTAAATGAAAACAAACAGCACTCTCTATGTTACACTCAGCCTAATCCTCTCAACCCACATGCTCTGCCATGATCCCTGATTACAGCAATTAGAAGAAACCAAAATATTAGATCCTTGTTCGTACATTGACATTCCAGGGACCCACCACCATTGGCCATAAAAAAATTCAAGCAATGTTTGTCTTTTGACAATTACTATCATTCTTAATGTTACTGATAGAAAATATTCTATGTAAGACTAGATATAGATTCATTACATACTTCTTGATGAAAATATTAAACAAATGCCATAACACTTCAGCTATTCTCAGCTTCTGCTAAAATGATTCTATTCAAACCCTTAGATCCAATATCCTCAAATTTTAAAAAATAAAAAATATAAGTGATAGATATACAATATTTTGGAAATAAATACACGCAAATGATGCTCAGAGTAACATGCAAACAGTAAACAAAATCAAATAAATCACTCAATTGCAGTTTGTGAGGCTTAAATAAAGGTGATAGGTGTAGCATTATCATCCACATAAAATACAAATAAGAGAGTTTTCAAGAGAAAACAAGGAGCATCTGGGCATCATCAGATAGATATCTAACAGGAGTCTGAATGCAAATTTATAAAAATAGTTACTGTTAAATTAATCCCAAGTTAAAAAAAAAAATGAAATCAATGAAAAACTCCCCACGTGGCCACATGAGAAAGGCCTTTTTCAATAACTACATCCTGCACTTGTTATAGGTATCATGTAAGTTACACTTCCAGAATGAGGGAGGGTAGTGACAAGCAGTAACTTTGAAGGATCATAAAAGAATGTAAGAAGGTGGGATGATTCGTTAAACAGAATTGATGAAGATACTACCCTCAGCTGAATTTTTTAATTGAGAGAAAAGAAAATGAAATATCAGATATGAGGCTATGAGCCATGAGTACCATTGTTTTAGTTTAGACACATAGAAAGTATTAATATTGATTAGATCATACAGAGCAGAGATGAGTGAACTAAAATAAAGGAGAAATATAGAATAGCTCGTGAAAGTTATGAGGAAGAGAGTAGATAAGAACTCTGTACAAAAGTTATGATAACTGATTGTGTTAAAGCCCATTATTATAAGCAAATAGCTCAAGGTAGAGCAAGACTAGGATCCCTGACACTGATACTGACAAGCAGGGGAATTTGCAGGAATAGTATGGTCAGGAAAAAGGTTGACATATAGACTAAGATGAATTTAATTTATGTCCCATGCATGTAACCTAATACCTTTTAATTGAAAATCATGGGGAACAAAGTAAAAAAAAAAAAATGAAAAATGAATCCCTAAGCTATTTGAAGGTGACAAATAAAAAACTAAGCTCACTCTTTGATCAAATAGTTAAACGAAAATAAAAAACCAAGGCTGGATATAAATGAGCGTTGCAGCTCTGTACTAAGATTATACTTCTAATTACTATGCTTAAAGCAAGTGGAAAATTCTTATAAAAATATTTCGTGAAAAAATAATTATGTCAAGAGATGGAGGTAGATAGAAGGAGGATGAAAATCTAGCTAGCCAAAACAACAAAACAAGAGGGGAACATGATAGAGAACTATCCAAGGAAGACAATAGAAAAGGGAAGCAAGAGGAAGAAAAGCTTGAAGACTTGAAGTTTGAAGGACCAATTGCAAGGAATAAAGTATTAGAGAAGAAAATTAAACTTCAATTGGGCCTCTTGGTGGGCTCAAGTCCAAGCCCGTGACCCTATCTTGGATGAGCATAAAGTGGATTGGACCAACATGAGCTTAGGCGCTTCTTTTGTGTGTAATAGTACTTATTTTTATGTTAGAGTTCACTTTTGAACCTCTTGTATAAAATTAGACCATATGGATCTTAGCTGTAGCTTAGAGTATATAAACTCTCATTTCAATCCATGAGGTAATTTTAGACTTCAGTTTTTTGAGATAGAAAATGCTCTCTTAAGCTCATTTGTTGTTTCTCTCTTGATTCTAACTAAAAACATTGATTCTTATCAAAGAAAGTTCATTCGTTATGGCAAATCCTTCTTTGTTTATCAACTCCTTAGGGAATTGTGGTGCTAACTCCATTTCTAGAATATATTTCCATTTTCTACCTTTACTTCTCCTTCAAAGTAGATTTTACAAGCTTCGAAATCGATCAGATTTTCGCATTTCATGGATTTGAGTGCATCAAATGGTATCAAGAACTAGAATTTGGAATCACATTATGAAATCAACGGTTACATCTAAAAATTTCTTTGAATTTTTGTTTATAATTTCCTTGTTTGGTGCGTCATCTCCTCTCTCTTGTTCATCAATTTTGATAATTTATCTTCCTAGATCTTTTTTGTTTTGATGTTTTTTGGCTTGATATTGTGTTAATCTTGTGGAGAAAGTGTAGATCCATTCTAGACCTACAAAACATGGCCTAGATCTAGAGTTTCCTTGAGTTGACACAAATTCTTGGTGTTTTTGTTCTTAAGTTTGATTTCTAGATCTAGCTTGAATTTTATGTTGTTTTTTCAATTTCTTGTTGGATTTGTATGAATCTAAGTTAGATCTACAAAACTTATGCATTTTTGTGTCTGATTGTGTAAGATTTTGTGTAGATTGAGTTTCCTTGTTCGTCAAGTTTCTTGTGTTCATCATGTTCTTCAATTTTCTTGTGTTCACAAATCTTGTGTTGTTTTGAAAATTTTTTGTAGATTTGTGTAGATCTAGTCTAGATCTACAAAACCCCTAAACTTTTGTTCAATTTGGAGCACTTTTGAATTTTAGTGTTCATAGTGTTATTGAAGTTCTTCATCATTTTCATGAGTTCTTGATTTTGATTCTTGAATTTCATGTTAGTTGTGGTTTTCTTGTTAATAACCACTTGTTTTGTGTTGAATTTGATGTAGTAAAGTAAACTCTATTGAGAAATTCTATGATTCTCTTTTCATTTCATGTATTTTTGTATCCATGAATCTCTAGAACATGTACAGCATGTTCTTCATGTGTTCTTCACAATTTTTTGCAAGAACTTGAGTTTAATTTTCAAAATTTTGTTTGGAAAGAGCTTAGGTGTCTGCGCAAAAAAAATAGAGGACTAAAAAACAAAAAGTGAAAAATATTTTGGGGTCATTTTGCAAATATAAAAATATGAGGACCCATGTAAAAAAATTGAGTTGTAAAATTTCTTAAGCCTACTCTTTTAGAAGCTTAATTTCTAACAAATTTCTAAGATACATGAATTGAAAATTGCTTGCTATACTACACTAAGTTTCACGCACATTGTTGTTTCCACCTACCTAAATCAAAAAATTTTATTCTTCATTAAAGTGTCTACTTTCTTCTTAGTTTCTTCTTATTATATGCATGCTTAGAGTTCTTTGAGTTCACATAATTTCTTTCTTATCTTGTGCATATTTGGAAATTTGAGAAGTATCAATTTTAGCTTTCAATTCTTAACTTGTGCATGCTTTAGAGTTTCTTGAGTAGTACTTTTCTTCATGTCTTATGCATGCTTTTGATGTTACTTGAGTTGTCTTCTTAATTCTAATTTCTTCTCATCTTAAGTATACCTTTTTAATTTCTTGAGTTGCTTACTTCTAGCTTCCATTTTGTCTAATAAACTTTATTTAAGTTGTACTTTCATTTATTGATTGTCTTTCAAATTCATTGGTTTTGTCATCAAGTTTTCTTATTTTTGACCTCTTAAACTTAGTTTGGAATCCGTGACATATTTCACATTAAAAAGCATTTTTGGTAGTGAAACTTGGTTGTTGTTTAGAACTAAAGAGAAAGTTTTAGGAGTGGAAAAAGAGTCTCTTAACAGTGAAACACAAGTGAATTTGAGTGAAATACTTAGTGAGTGGAGAGGTTTATTTCTATACTTGTTTACTAACATTTTTCTCATTGTGTAGATATGTCTTCTGGAAATGAAAATGAATTTTACTCTTCTAAGTCCACCAAATTGGGGGCTACCATTATTAAGTAAATGAGAATAATGCAAAATGAAAGTGAAAGAAGGTTGGGAGAAAGGTTTGAGTGAATGCAAAGAAGTAATAATGAGTTGAGTGAGAGGATGGAAAATATGGAAAGAAGGATAAATCATAGGTCACCCCAATCTTTTCGAGGAAGTGATAGGTGTTATGAGGATGAAAAGAGGAACAAACATAGAGAAAAGAGATATAGAGAAAACCGTGAGGATGAACCTAAGGTTTTGCTTCCAAAATTTGAAGGTTCATGCAACCTAGATATATTCTTTGAATGGGAAATGAAGGTTGAACAAATCATTAATTGTCATAACCTTAGTGAGAAAAAGAAATTAAAACTAGCTACCTTATCCTTTGAGAGTTATGCATTGGTTTGGAGGAACCAAGTGCAAGAGAAATGAGGAGAAATGAGGAGAGATAGGAGAACATTAGCCCAAAACAGCTCTCCACTTTCTCAGCACATCCTTTAGAGAAATTAACTCTAAAGAAAAGTATTCCACCACCCTCCCCCATAAATAAAAATGTGAATGACTCCTAAACTCCCATGTTGGTACCCATACATGCTTAAGCCTCAAACCCAAATACATACCTGCAAAGGCAAACAAAGAAAATCCCCCTTGTTGGTAACATTCTCTATCAAGGGTTTGGAGTATGGAGGTTAACATTCCCCATATGTAAAACACTAACCAAGTACAAGTTGCAATTAGCAACACTGAATACCATCAACAAAAAGCTCTTGGGTTTATTACTGCTAAACCAGTGATATGTGACCTTGGAATGGAGCAACCCCCACTTTGCCCCCTAAAATTTTGGCATTTTAGGTGCCAAAGAAAAAAAGAGAATGGTAGTATTCTCAGTCAAAGGTGTGGAGTATGGACAATGGAGGTTGACACTCCATAAATGTTAGCTGCGTACATGTTTAGGTAGGATTAGAATTTACGAAGCCAACACACAATGCATGTGGAGGCAGCAAGAGACTTCTAAGATCTAATTTTGACTTGGTCAGAAATAAGAGCCCTACAAATAAAAGAGAGCTTCTTCCCATTTAAGAACTCTAAGGTTCATAGACTACCCAATTGACTGAAGTTACAACTTACAATCAACTTAGTTCTTTGCCTCTCTTCCAAATACAAGCAGCGAAGGTAGGAATTCAAGTTAACCAAAACCTCAAGCACAGCGCTGGCAAATTGAACCTTTTATCAACACACACACCAAAAAAAAAAACTGCAACTAAAAAAATGTAGAAAAAGTTATACGATTCAAACAAAGAAAACTAATATTCTAATAAAAAAAAATGAAGTCAATTGGACTTACCAGTGGAGCTTGAACTCTAGAGACCCTTTGAGTATTCGTTGAGCTTTCAACTAACTGGTTCATCTCCGAAGCCGATACTCGCAAATGAATGGATTTTTCAACGCAAATCAAGCATCTTGCTTTTGAACCTAACCTTCAATTCTCGGAACCCGATCCAGTGAGCAGAAGAGAAAAGCTTGTATCTTTACCTCTGGAACTGTAAAAGAACGAAAAACAAAGAAATGGGTAATTCGAGTTTGGAAGGAAGAACTTAGAGCGGTGAGATGAGGAGCACCTTCTCTCACACTCTTCTTTCACCTTTGGTTGAGAATGAGAAACCACAAGCTTAGCTTCACAGAACTTGTGTGATTTTCTTTCTTTATTTCTTTCTTTGGGGATTTGGGAAAATTAATGTGGTTTTTTATTTTAATGTTAAACTGAGTTGTGTGAATTTGTGGAATTTAATATAAATTGTATAACTGTCCTAAGAGGACACACCACTTGTGACGATGGTCCTCTTTAATAAATGTGTTGCAGTTCATGGGTCAAACCAACCCAACTTTGAAGGCAAAGGAGAGAGAGAGAGAGAGAGAGAGAGGTCAAGGGTTCTCTTTTTTTGGATTTATTGATCGCAGAAATATCATCCTTTTGTGTGATTGGGAAGATTGGCATCACATGGCTCCTTCGAACAGCTTTTTTGTCTTTTTCTTTAACACATTTGGGCTTTTAACAGTTTTTTTTCTTTTTAACTCACAGTTAGTTTGGAGTGAATTTTGGAGGAAAAATATTTGAATTACTAGTTTAAATTAACAGTTTAATTTTCAAATTAAAAATTTAATTTTCATACATTATGAATAATATTATTATATTAATTCATCAAATATAATTATTATAAAAATTAATAAATTGATCGTATATAACAATTTATAATTAGATAATAATATAAGATATATTTATATTATTAATTATTTTTAATTAAATTTTTTAAATTAATTAGTTTCGTTCAGTTTGAATTGAAAAAATTTAATAAATTCAAACCAAATTAATCGAAGGAAAATAAATTAGTTCAATTTGGATTATCAAATTAATAACGCATTTATTTATTATGATATTGTTTATAAGGATCTATAATACCATACTGTTAACAATGATTCAGAAGATTGAACCTAATAGGAAATGAGAGAGTTTTCTCTTCCGCCTTGCTTCTATTATGGCGTCGTCCTTCTTCTCATGAGGCAGTTGGTTTTTTATAGAAGATTTGGATTGGCAGAAAAATCAGTTAATTTCAGATGTTTTGGACGTTATGTCCTCTTTTAGACCTGTGAGGACAAGTTTGTTCCAAGCTTTACTAGGATATCAAATGTCTCACAACTTATGAGAGGAGTCCCAAGCCAAAGTAACCTAGAACAATATTTTTAAAATATTAAATAAAAATAAAATATAAATATCATAAATACATAAATTATTATAAAAATGATAAAAATGTCTAAAATTTAATATTTTAATTAGATTTTATTACCGAGTATATAAATCATCTAATATAGAACTATTCTAATTTAATTTAATTTTAAATTTAAATTTTAAATATAAATTTCTATTAAATACTAGGATGGAGAGTTTTATCTCATAACGGTGTTACTCAACTCAAACATCATAGTTTTCTAAAAAGATATTTGTTATTCCAAATTTAAAAAAGAAAAAGTTAATTTAAGCTAGATTAATTCAATATTGAAAAATATTAATCCTAAAAATTCAATCAATAAAGATCAAATTTAGTTGATTCAGTTACCCAATTGCGTAAAAAAATGAGCCAATTTAATTAATTATACACACAAATAAAAAGGTGGATTTTTTTTATTCAGTTTCAGAAAATATAAATCTAAGAATTGAACTAATTCAATCCATTCTACTCGAGTTGTACCCAGCCGTGTAAAATAATCAGCCAATTTCATATATTCGGATTGAGTCGTTAGGCTGATTCAATTTAACGAACACCCCTAACTGAGGGGGATTTGAATTTAAAATATCACTTCAAAAGGTTATAACTTCAATAGTAAATATCATGGTAGCGTCTATGCTCCCCCCAAAGTGATTCTTGTTATCCCTTTTCAATTCTTAAAACAACTAAAATAACGATATTAAAATATACAAAACTAATATTTTGATCTGTATGTTGCATAGGATATATATTATTTGTATATAATTATAGTTATTATTTATAATAAATAAAATATTTTAAATATAAAAATTATTTTTTGAATTTCTAATGAATAATTTAAATTGTGATATAAGTTTATTTTTAAATTGAAATAAATAAATAATTAAAATTAAATAAATATAAAAATAAAGAAAAAAATAATGTGTAAAATGCACCTCTTGAGGAAAAAATAAAGCGATTGTTGAAAATATGACAGTAAAAAAAAAAAACAAGAGTCTCACTCCAAATTTGAGATTCTGATTTATAAGTATAATTATGTTATCATAATATTATTTGGATTAAGGGATGTATATCGAAAATGGGATAGAATTCTCTATGTGCTTCTCTTTTTTTTCCACACGTCTAAGGTTCCATAAGGAAGACAAGCCCTGACTTGGTCGACTTAGATTAGAATAGAACTTTCTATTTATAAAGACTTATTGACTATAATAGGTCTCCTATAGTAAATGACATCCACATGTCCATAAACAAGGGTCCCGTTCCATACGTAATTTTTCTCCATTCAAGTATCTTTCTATTTTAATCGGAATTATTGACTTGATCAACAATTGGGGATACATGGTCAGTCCACTTATTTAACGACCTAAAGCTATCTTGAATAGACAAGACAAAACTAATCCGACTTTATCATAAATGTAGTATTAAAAATACAAATAAATGATTGGCCTAACACCTCAAATCAATATAATACTTAACAATGTCAAACTGGAGGGTAAATAACCTCTAATGTTTATTTCTGTTTTTACGTAAATAGAAAGTAAATTACGAGTATCAACGAGAATGAGTTATCAAACTACAAAACCATTCAGAGCCAGCCAAATTTGTTTAATTAGAAATATCAAAAGCAAAATCTGGTCAAGCGTACCTACAAACTGCCACCAATTCGCATAGAGAACTTAATGAACCGTGCTACTGCTCTTTATATTGATCGCGTTTGGAACAGTGGGATACACACTAAAATAAATGCGTCCTCTCTTCTAAACCCTAAACAATAATTTAATTAAGAAAAGGGCATGTATGAGTGGACACTCTTTGATATTGTGGCACACGCTCTGTTGTACAAAGTAATAAAATAACCTTGCCATTGGTCAGTTAATCCTTCCGTAGATATATAGGATTCAAACATCATGAACATGTTACCGTACTAGCCACGCAGGCATACAAGGTATATTCAATTGAAATCATCGGCGGGAACTTTTCGTTCATTTCAGCCACCACTATAATATTACAAAAACCTTTACCCATCAAAGTAGGGAAATATTAAATTCCAACATAAATTGGGTTGAAACTGGAAAGACCATGCTTGAGAGATAAGTCAGATAACCATGATCGGCTATAACAAAAAGCTCAATTTCTCCCCTTGCATAATCTACAACCAGTCTCCCACCAAATTACCACCCAAAATGAAGGTGAAAAAAAGTTGTCGACAAAGAAACTCCTAATATGTTAGTAATCACCGATACCTACCATCATTACACAACCTTTATTGATGTGGCAACTAGACCACATACACAAACCCATCCCCCACAATGATTAGCACTGTAAAATAGTACAAAATGATGATGGCTTGAAACACAAGTAAATTGAAGACCATGAAAACAAGAGGGGAGAAAAATCATCCTGTAGGTGTATCCGCACCTATACCTTAGATGGTACGTAATGTATGAAAAGAAGAAAGTCAGTCCCATGCACTAGTGACCCCAGGACCATACCCTCCAGCATACCCACCAGAGCCTCCATATCCACCACCGCTGTTTCCTGCACCGTAGTAATCTGAACCACCTCTACTAAAAGAGCCTTCTCTTCGAAAATCACGACTACCAAATCGACCACCCGATCGACGGTTCCTCCCTCCACCAAAAGAAGATCGAGCGGCATACCGTGATAGCCAAGCAGGTACTTCTTGATTTGCCTCTTGCATCAGATCTGCTAAAGCTCTGGCTAGAGATGAATTATTATCATTAAAGAATGCAGTTGCAAGGCCTTTCTTTCCAGCTCGCCCTGTTCTTCCAATTCGGTGTACATAATCATCAATATCATTTGGCAGATCAAAGTTGACCACATGAGCAACATGGGGAATATCAAGACCTCGTGCAGCAACGTCGGTGGCAACCAATATGGGGGTGTAGCCACTTTTAAATGACCTCAATGCTAATTCTCTTTCCTGCAGGTATTTAAAAATTGATATGAGCACAGTAAGGCAAACAAGTATATAAATAACCAATAATATTGATGTACAGTTCAAAACCAACAGAAAAATTAGCAAATGTTATGAAATAGGAAAAATATAACATGAGGGTACAAATTGAATAACAATTTCCTAACATAACTACCAAGAAAAATGATGCAAAAATACAGGACCATGACCCTGTTAATGAACAACCTGAGACAAATAAATTATATATATGAATATTTGTAAGCTTTAGGTCTGAACAAACAAACCAATAATAACATCAGAGAAAGAATGCAAAAAATGTGCCCAAAATAAAAGGATGCCTAAGAAAACAGAATCATTTTAAACTTAGTAATTTTGCCTGTAACAAAAACCAATTCTTTTATTATAGGAATAACCACTTGAAAGCTGTTCTCATCTGTTTGACTTGCGAATTTTGCAAGGTTCAAGATTTTGTGTTTTGTATTAAAGTTGAAAGAAGATTCATAGGAATGCAGTAGACAGAACATTTGAATTCAATAAAATTGTAGGAGAACTATAAGGAAACAGTTCCTTCTGTCAATGCTGATGGAAAAATTATGCAACCCATCTATTTGGTGTTTCAAGTCATCCCTAAATAAAACCCAAAAGTAAATGCTCAACCCAACTTCAATTGGCGATGGAGGCTTCTTGGTGAAAGTTACTTGTTACATTTCTGATCTTCTCTTCTTCTCATTTCTCTCTCTTTCACTTGCTTCTCTGTTAATGAAACAGCCAGATTGGATATTCTTCCTAGATGTTTTTAGAATTAGATAAAGTTTTCCTTCTCCACTATTAAGCTAAAGCATCTTTATTGCCGTTGCTTAAAAATTTAAGGATTGGTTGCTACAATAAATAATTACTTCAAAGGCATTTTTCTCCCCAATTTTAAGCAACAATTGTTTGTTTAAGTAACTGGTGCTTTAATGACCGGGAGGAGCCACTTTTGAACATACAATGGAGGGCACAAGTACAAATGCTGTAAGAGGCTCAAGACATTTTCATTTTCTAGACAAATTATAACCACTGTACATGGATTACATTTTTGTAAGATATATTAGTTCTTTTTTAAGTGAGAAACAACAAATATTAATTTGTGCAGAATTCTTTAAACCAAAAGGCATTGGTTTGAGATTGCAGTTGCAAGTGTGAAAAAAAATTATTCAAAATAAAGACTTCACAATGGGGGGGGGGAGGAGAGAGAGAGAGAGAGAGAGAGAGAGAGACCATACCCATTCAAGGAACATGTGATTCATTTCAAATGGCGAACAATTTTGACTAAACAAAAGTCAAGGGCAATATGGGAAAGTGAAACATGGCCACACAATTTTTCACATAGAAGTGTTATACTATACACCATTCATTATAGACATCTGAGAATCCGTTAGAAGAACTATTTACTATTTATAACATTTGTGCAATAGACTAACCTGCTGTGACCTGTCTCCATGAATAGTAGTTGCAGGAAAACCATTAAGACACAACCAGTGCTCCAGTGAATCAGCTCCCTTCTTCGTCTCCACAAAAACTAAAGTCAAAGCTTGCTGCAAAAAACATCATGCACGAAATAATCTTATAAGTAAATGATAATTTAGCAGTTTACTCTTAAAAAAACACAATAAATAACTATACAATTAGAGAACAAAATAGATTATCCACAATAAAACTCTTTCATACAAGCTGAAACACACATGCAACTTTGCAAAGGCATACCTGACAGTCAGAATAATTAAAACAACATAATCCATGCATTGACCTAAAATGTTAATACAAATAAATGCATGTATGTTGCCCAGAATCAGTTTAGACTGTTCAGTAGATGTTTCTTTACAAAAATTATTTGTTTGGTATTTTTTAGAGAGTTGGGTATGCCCTAAAGTCCTTGGACCAGTTTCTTTATTACTAGTTTTGTGGGTTTTGGCAGAAGTAAAGAAGCCAAATTTTGTGGCAATATGCCATCTATGCTACACTTTGCAGTATACAGTCATAGTATAATTCTCATATCTTTAAGGAGAATTCTATGGATGAGCAAATTCTTTGGGACAAAATAAGGTGATTGGCTTCTACTTGGTGATAATGTAAAGCTCATGGGTCATTTTAGAGGGGTTTCCCATATAGAGATGTTAAAGAGACTTTATATGTTTAGTTTTAAAAGCAAACTTTATATGTTTTTCTGTTCTGTTGTTTTTATTTTGTTTTCTCAAGGAGGATTTCTAATCTTCCTATCTATTATATACATCTTCTACTTGTCTTAATCCCTTTTAAAAAATGTAAATGCATGCATGAGTAGATGAGCATAGGCATCACTCAGAACTACCCATCCCAAGTGGGTCAGGATAATGAGACAACAATCATTGCCAAAAGCTCTGGTATTTCTTATGGAAATGTGACACTGAACAACTAAGAAAAGATCCAAATTCATTGGTGGCATAGATAATGGTGATCATTTTAGTAGTTCTGGCCTCTTTTATCCCAAACCAATGGATCTACATATTCACACAACTTGAATCAACTCATGACATTCATTTAGTTTCTTAAATCACTTGTATTAATGTTTATGTAAGTGTACCTTTCCTTGTACACCATTTGCCCTCTGTGCATGAAGAAGATCCATTAGGTGACTTCTCTTGTCAGACTCTTGAACATACTCAACTCTTTGGATAATTAAATCAGTACTTGAACCCACTCTTCCAACAGCCAGGAAAATGTAATTTGAAAGGAAATCAGAAGCCAATCTCTGCAATTTCAACCAGAAATCATAATAATAAAGAGGTCTTGAAAGTTAAAACATACACAACAAATAGGTCTTCATGCATTATTTATACCTATAAAGCCACACTTATCATCTCAAATTAAATTAAAAAGAACCAAATTACATTATGCTAAAGGCACTCTTTCTGAAATAAGAGGGAGATTGACAGCAAGATCCCTGGATGGAAGTATGTGATTCACAAATACACAAGGAACATGCATATCAGATCAATGACAACCTACACTATAAAGCAAAATACATCTCCCTAATGTAGACCTCCAACCAGCACTAGAAGGAGTCCAAATGCAGGCCCTAGAGACAAGGGAGGAATAAAGCAGGGGGAAAGCAAGCTAACTGCCCCGTGAAATAGGTAAGGTAGAAAAATTAAGAAACACGTTCCTGTTGAAAATCATGTGCCAGATGAAAGCATGCTTAACTTGAAAGCATATTTTACAGAATATATCAGACCTGTATCTCTTTCGGAAATGTAGCGCTGAACAACATTGTCTGTCTGACACCTGGTGGAGGCATGTCCATTTGTTCTACAATCTTCCTTATTTGTGGCTCAAAACCCATATCCAGCATCCGATCTGCCTCATCTAAGGCCAGATATCGAATCATCTGCAGTGAAACTCTAGCTCTCTCCAGCAAATCTACAAGTCTTCCTGGAGTTGCAACAAGAATGTCCACCCCTCTTTCAAGATCCCGCAGCTAGAGAAAATATAACTTGTTAGGGTATTACCAAAACCTAAAAGTTCTTACTAACATTTAAATGTAAAATCTGATAGGTCTATCTAGATCCATATTGGACCGATTAAGTAAAATTTGCAACAGGACAGAATCTACAAGAGAATACATCTACAGTGATAAGTTTCAGATTCATTATGTACCTCCAGCAAATGTACTACAATTATAATTATATTATATAACCACAAAGTTCTTAGCCAACCAATACCCATATGGACAAGTAAAAACTCCTTAAGCACAGAATTGCAACATAATTGGAAGACAGAAATCATGAAAATCAAAACAGTATTGAAGCTCTAAAAGGATATAACAAAATTCCACAAGCTGGAATGACCTAAAATATGTGTTAACACTTCACAACAAGAATAATGTGATTCACCTTGCAGATAATTATATTATATGTGTGTGTGTAAAATAAAATAGTAATGAATATAGATGAGGATAGACTAGCTTACCAATACCATAGACAATTTTAATACAAAATATATCGAACTATTTCAATTTTAAATTATATAGACAAGAACATACCTACAAAATGATTGCAAGCACAATTATAGATTCCATACACCAATGATAGAAAACAATTCATGTATATATCCCTCAAAAACAATCAATTAATGATGCAAACACAAATAAAATTATCAAGCTGGAAATCATAAAATGCAAAGTTTATGGCAGTAGATTGCACATCAAAAGCCCGATAAAGCAAGGACATATTATGAGGCTCTGACCAGAAGAATAAAATCAACCCCAGTGATGGTCATCAAACACAGTCAAAGTTAACTTCTTCCAAAAGTAAAGCATATGCACTTATACCCTGCCAGCTAATACCGAAACTGTGGAAAGACACATAATGAGCCATATATGCATAATGAAATCATGGGACTATATACATACATACATAAATATATAAGAATATTGTGAGTTGTTACAAAAACAGTAAATTTTATATATGTATATGCATATATGTATTATATATTGAGTTGTTACAAAAACAGTAAATTTTGACCAAAGTACAATTATTCTTGGATGGACTCATGGACAAGATTATGATTAAATAAAATCAATCTTCACCATCATACAATATGATAGTCAAAATTGCAACTTTTGCAAAATATTGTATGATTTTATGATCTTCACTACAATGAGCTATCTCTATCTTACATAGAATCACAATTAGATGAGATCAGGAGATCAGGTGAGACAACAGTGCAAGCTTGTAGGATCACCTAAACTCACCGAGGTTGATGACCTGCAACTCATTTTGCAACCCAAAATACCCAGGTCATTCACACTTGGGAAAAGAAATCTAGAACATGAACAAATATGGATGACCCAATAAAGGATCTAAGATAGGTTCTCATAATATCTTAGAATTAGGGCTTAGGGCTTAATTCAACCTCACAAAATAGGATTGTAAGATGAGAGTTGCCCAAACCTTATAAGGGCTACATTACACACATCTATAGTCAATGTCAGATTTCAACACACTCCTCAAGCCAATACATGTAAAGTGTGAACAAATGTGGCTGGCACAAAAACTAAAACCCCCTCACGTCTAGGAATACACATCTCAAGAGGGGACACATACAGGTGGCCTAATAACAGATTTAAGATAGACCTGATACCGTCTTAAAATTAAAATTAGAGTTTAGGGCCCAACTCAACCTCACAAAATTGGTTTGTAAGGTGAGAAATGCCAAAACCTTACAAGGACTACATTAACCACAACTCTAGTCAACATGGGATCTCAAAAAGAAGAAAGAGAAAGAGTAAGAGGCAATTGGCTTGCTGAACGTGGATTTGCCAGAGGCTAGGTAGCCAGAAACCAGAGTGTGGGTATCCAGAAACATTGGATTATCTCCATCCAATGACACCTAAACATAATAATTAAGATAAAGAAAAATTATTTACTTTTCTCCACTCTCTGACTACCAACACTTCACATGCTTCATATATGCTGTGTTCCCTTGTTTTTTCTTGCTGCTTGCATTCATTATTCAAGGTTGAGTAGTTCCCTGCCTCTTATTCTGGTATTTAATTGCTGCTGTTATCTCTATATTTTGTTATGCCTTGCACATGGAATCTCCTAAATGTGTGCTGGAAGGGTGAAAAATGAGTGCAACAAATTAAGAGGTTATTACGTGAAGCCACTATGAAAGTGTCCCCTTACATAGTCTGGCTTTGTTTTGATGTTTATTCTGACTGTTATGCGATGAATTATATGGTTAATAGTGAGTTATTTGACTTTAAAATGTCAATTTATAAATGTTTTCAATGATTTTATACATCAAAATGCTTCTAGATAACTTTTTATGACTTTGCAAGCTATATAAAACATTTCAAATATTTATCATGAATCCTACAATTCATTATTCAGGTTGGAAAATGAATCTTCTGAATCATGATTCAAATCCCTGTTTGATAACCATGCTTATCAAACTTGGTTCTCAAATGTGAACAAACTTTGCTAGGTAAGTTGAAACACGATGTCTACACACCAGAGGGAGAAAGACCTACAATTATTGTGGGGAAATAAAGAGAGACAGAGATAAAAGGGGCAAAAACCTGCTGGTTTATTGGTGCTCCACCATAAGCAACAACCACCCTAACCCCAGTTTGGTATGAAAACTTCCTAGCCTCTTCATGTATCTGAAACCAAATTGCAACATTTCAAATATATTTTCATTGCAGAACTGTGTCCAACAAAAACCATACCATAGTACCAGGTTAATATAAGTAACTCACCTGCATTGATAACTCCCTTGTTGGAGAAAGCACAAGCGCAAGCGGATACACTGTACGCACTCCACGAGGTGGCCTCTGCACAGGTTGGCCCCTCATAATTCCACTGATAATCGGGAAACAGAATGCAGCTGTCTTTCCAGAACCAGTCTGTGCACAAGCCATCAAATCCCGTCCAGCTAGGGATATTGGTATGGCATGCCGCTGAACAGGTGTCGGCTTCACATATTTGCACCTTCTTATATTATGATTAAGTGCTTCTCCCAAATCAATCTCTGCAAACGTATTCACAGGTGGGGGGACATTTTCACCACTGGTCTCCACTGGAATGTCTTCATATGCATCAAAGTTTATTCCTGTATTCTCCTGTTCACTAAATGCCTCTTCAGCATTTTCCTCATCTCCAAAGGGATTGACTTCGCGCTCCCTACCACGATCCCACCCACCACTTTTGTTTCCCCATCCACCTGTACGTCCACCACCACCGTACCCAGAACGATAATCATTTCTGGGTGGTGGAGCCCAACGGGATCCAGAATTACCTGCACCAGAACTAGATCCAGCACCAGAACTAGATCCAGCACCAGAAGGGCCACTATATGCTGGAGCAGGGGATTCTGCCGATGGCTGACGGTTCCTCAGATGTGGAGGTACATAAACCGGTCGCGAAGGAGCTAAAGTGCTACCAGTTCCAACATTATTAGCAGAAGAACCGGGACCTGCATTTTCAGCTGCAGAATTTGCAGCCAAATCAGCCCATGAAGTTCGCATAGTCAATCACAAATTCTTGTTGTCAGCAGCTGTCCACAAAATTCAAAGGGAAAACCCCTCCCTTCCAGAATCAGGATAACACCTTTACAAGTAGCCCCCAATAAAAAAAAATAAAACAAAAAACTGCTGAAACAGATAAATACTCTTCAAAACGAACAAAATTGCTCAGAAGCAGCCCTGCAATGCAACGAATTCCAATCAATAATCGTTGCAAACATCTGTACATCACTATATCACATAAAGGAGAAGTCGATTAGCAGAACACATCAAATAGAATAGACAAAGTCTATAAAATGCAAAGCACAAACTAAACAAACGAGAAGAACAAACAATGGATGCATAAAACGAAGTTCATTCTCCTCGAAACCTCAAATAGACTATAAGATAACCAAAATGGCGAGCCAAACACAATGTCTTTGAAAGCCAAGCACAAAAATAAACGAAACAAACAAAAAGAGCAAAAAGCACCATAACCGAAGCAACGACGAATGATAATAATAATAATAAGGGCATGCAGATTGCAGAGAGAGAAGAGCGATGGATAAACCTATGTCGTGTTGGAAAGGTAAAACCCTAAAACGGTGAGAGCAGTGAGAAATGAAGAAGATCGAGAAACCCTAATTTGGTTTGGTTGCAGAAAGAGAAAGAGAAAGAGAGGAGAAGGCGCCTTCAAAGTTAGAAACAACAAAAATATCTTTTCGTTCTTTCTTTTGTATTGTTTTTCTCTCTCTCTCTTCTCAAAACTTTAAATTCAAAACAGAATAAAATAAAATATATTTTTATTTAATTTAAGAATAAATAAACAATCTGTCAAAAATAAATCATATATTAACTGAATGTAAAAATATTTAACATTATCAATGTCATTCCTTTACAAATTAGCATGATTTCTTATTACAGTGTGGAAATTTTTATATTACATTTGCATAAATATTAAACTTTCAACTTAATATACAAAAAGATATTCAAAAGTGTTAAATAAAGAAATGGAATTAAAAAAATGATCTCGAGTACGTAAATAATTCATATATAAATTTTGCATTCATGGTTTTATAAACTGGGTATCCTAAAGATATTGGTTAAAAAGTTACTAATAAATAAATAAATAATTGTTGAAATTGAAAATAGACAATATTAGTAATATTTTTTATTTCACTATTAATTTATTAATTAATTTTTTAAAAATGTTTGTTAATATTGTCTTTTATAAACTAGGATGTTTTTTAATAATATAGGCCTGGTAAATTTTAGAAAAATAAAATATATAAGAATATCACTAAAATATGTGTGAATATAAAATGTAAATATATATATTCTCATTTGTCAATAATTAATAATTTTTTATTTTAGTTTTTTAAATTTAAATGAAAATACATAAAAATAAATTATAAAAAATAATTTAAATGAA
>JAMLFT010001021.1:0-34201 GCA_026544285.1 Pachyrhizus erosus | reverse complement strand
CTGTTTATTTTAAAAGTATTTTGAAAACCCCCATTCCCAAATTTAAATTAAACTATTATTCATTTGGCTTAAACTCAAAGAGCTTTATAACATAAGAAATTTCATTGAAATTGTTTCCTGTGGATACGACATTCGTACTTGAAAAAATACTATATTACAATTGAATCGATACACTTGCTGAATCAAAGAAAAATAATTAACAATCCACATAGATAAACAATTAAGAGTAAAAATTCTAAGATGAGATAATGAACAAAAGATCAAATCTCATCCAAGAATAAAGTCATTCTATTGTTATACCAAGATAAGAAAATATTATTTTTAAGAGACCTTGAGTCTCTTTCTAGATAATCTAGCTCATCTTATACTCTACATACACCAAACATTACTAATCAATTTTACTAACTTGAGTGTTTAAATGTCTTTTATAGTTATTTATCCATTTTCACAAAAGTTCATTGTCACTAGAAGATCTCATACCTCCACATACATGGAAAACACTTCAATCAACATTACTCAAAACTAAGTTTATATTACATTTCACCTCAAACATGCTAGCTTAGTCCACTTTAAATACATCAACTTGATCCATCTCAAATACATCACAATGTTACCTATGTATGGAATCTTTAAAATTTAATATATTTGCTACTTATAAATCCACTTTTGTACAAAATTTCTATGCAAGAATATTAGTGTAAGAGTAGCACATGTATAAACGATTTCTTTTGTAATATTTTATCTACAGTTATTTGTAATCAATATAGTGTAATATAATTAATAAATAATGGTTTTACAGTACGACATAATTGACAAATAATTGTTTCATCTAAACACGTTGCTAAGAGCTTAACCTTTAAACTTCTGGGTATAAAATAATATTTGTTGGAATTAAATTTTAACTCGATTGAGGAATATCCTGGATTATAAATAAAAAATAAAACTATTTATATACGATTAGGCTGTCACGAACTTGTTTACTATTCGAACTTGTGATTTTTGTTCCCTATCTGCTACAGCAGGTCCAACTTGTTCAAATCAAATTTAACACGTAGATTTCCACGACGGAGTCCACAAGGACGTTACACAAACTGAGCAAGTTTTTCTCGATGTCAGACTTTTTTGAGGGAATAAAATGAGGTGGGTTGATGTCAAAAATTACAAATTTTACTTTTCATTATTTTTTTATTAATTGTCCAAAAAATTAGAGATAAAATTCATTAAAAAAAAATAGAAATAAAATTTATCAAAAAAAAAAATACAATTTTATCAACAGCAATGCTAACTTAAATAACAAAAGATAAAGTTTATAATTTTTAAATAAATAATAAAATATACCAAATTAATTTATTAAAATAAAATTTATCAAAAATAAAGAATTAAGAATAAAAATATAATCAAACTTAAAAAAATTGACTTCTAAAAATAAAAAATTGATTTACATTTAAGATTATTTATTTTCATTTCCCTTCAATCAATGCTTCTAATTTTTCTCTCCTTTTTAACTTTCTCCATCATACCAATTAAGTTTCAATGAATCCAAAGAAAAAATTTGCTGAAGACATTCAATTGCCTACTTGCTCTGGTATCTGCAGTATGCAATGTTGACACGTCGCGATCTTTTAATATTTTATTCATTCGATGCACATTAACAGAAACACACAATGAAGCTAATAGTTTAATCTTTGCAATATTCGGGATTAGAATAGTTTTATTTTAGTTATTTGAATCGAATATAGCAAGAACACGTGCCAACCTGGTGCCTCGGAACATGTCACAACAAGAATTAAAGAAGCGACATTACATGAGATGACGTGCGAACCAATTATGTTCTCATTTGTTTTAGACTTTTGGTGACTTACGGTGCAACAATGCACCATCGGCTTTTTCTTGCTAAAGCCACTTAGAATAAGAATATTTTCAATATATGAACAGAATATAATCCAAACACACTAACTTGGTGGGTGGAAGATGATAAAAATCAAGACATGATATGCGAACCAAACATGATCTTATTGATGAAGGTGACATCACTTTGACAGAATTCATTAGCGGATTCTTTTCCTTCATTTACGTAGTGTTAGATATTTGCTCACTTCTTAGATAAAGAAAATTCAACGGAAGTCTATTAAAATTTTCATTTATTTAAGTAAAAAAAAGATATGAAAGAAAAAAAAAAATTAAATTTAAAACAAGAAAAAAAAGAAAAAATAATTTTTATTTATACACATAACAATTATTATAAAATCATAACTGCATATTCATTTATTTCACGGTTGTATCAGATTAAAATTTTGATAATATTTTTATTAATTTTATTAAAGTTATTTTTTTGATTTAGATAATTCGTAATTTTTTATCCTTATTTTAAGAGAAAATTTTCACATTAAAAAAATATTTAATATTTTTTATGTGATTATAGTAATTTGTTATTGTTATTTTTTAGTTACTTCTCATGTATTTTTACAAGTTGAAAAAATCTATTTCTGTTATAAGTTTTTTATTATTATTGGGTTGTTCCCTGGTCATAAATTTAGCTAAAACCTTGTCCCTTGTTATCTATCATGAGATCATCTTTAATGACCATCAAACTTTGTTTGGTGAATTCAAGGTTAGATAAAATTATGGCACTGTCTAGGTCAAGATCAACTACTGTTATCATAAATTACATTTTGACCATCTGACAGTTCTTGTTTTATTTGGACATGAAGGTAGCTCCAAATCCTCTTCAGAGTTTCAGGGTTGAATATGATGGGATTCATTGAAAACTCACCAGTAAAAAAGAAGATAGCTTTCTATATGGTTGTATCTATGGGATAGCAGCCCAGCACCCGAAGAAATGTGGCAAATTCCTGTAGGGACATAAAATTGTTTTGATATGTGGTTAGATACTCATCACATGAAAGTTGAAGGGTTAATTAATTACTACGTTCTTATGTATTTTAGATAAGTAGCGGTTCTAGTAATGAAAAAATCTATTTAAACAATGATTGGGCTTAATTTATATAAGAGCACCATTGTACACAAACCTAAGAAACTTTTGACACTCTTTAATGCCCACTATCTTGGGCAGATCAAAATATAAACCACAGGCCAGTTTGCCCAAAATTAAAGGGCCAGCAGCAATGGCCTAATAATGATGTGGTTAAGGTGATATAAAGGGGTCAAACTGAGCTGTGATAACATGCCCAAGCATCCAAGTCAAGGACTTGAAGTTCAAAAAAGAAAATTAAGCACAGTAGAAGTCTTAAGTCCTAACCCATGCTTGCTCGATATTAATTGTCGGCAAATTGGTTATTTTGTGTTCGCATGCTAGAATCTAAAAATATGGGAGTACTGCTCTACACAGGCTTGCTAAACTTGTAAAACAATTGAACAAGATTATCAAGTATTTTTCCATTGGTTCTTTCAAAAAGAAAGTTTTATAGGAGATAAAAGCAAACAGAAGAATTAAAAGACATAATTCAAATGATAAAAAAAGTCAAAGAACAAACCTGCAGATGTCCTAAAGCAGTTTGTGCTCGGGGTTCAGTCATAGACGCCTCAAAATCAATATAGAAAAGGTAATCGAAATACCTAAATAAAAAATTACAACAGATTGTTTTAATGTTTGCATAATCATACAAGAAAAAAATAGTGTTTTGGATATTTAAGACCCAATTTACATAAACTAGTTAAAGACATGTTTGAATAAGTTTATCTGGAAATATTTCTAGAAAAAAAAAATAAGAAGAAAAAATTAATATGAGCTTCTCCATAAGTTAAAATTAGCTTATACATTAAGTAACTTGTTGAAATATTTAGAGAAACTATATGAAAGAGTTTCTACAAGTTATCCTATGCATAACTAGTTTTAGTTTATGAAAAAACTCTTTTCATTTTTTTATTGTTTTTTTTCTAAAAGTATTTCTAAATAAGCTTATCTAAATAAACCTTTAGGATTTATAAATAAACTAATTTTAGTTTATGAAAATGTTTATTTTAGTTTTTTTTTTTCTTCTTCTATAAGTACTTTTGGATAAGTTTATTCAGACAGGCCTAGCACATGAATTGAGACAAAGTAATAGCACATCCACAATAGAAAACAATTTAGGGAAAGAGAGAAAAACTAGACTTGTTTGAACATGGCAGCAATTAAAGACAAACTAGCTTGAACCAGACATTGCATGCAGCAATATGATGTGAAAGACAACGGCATTGCAGTGCTCTGATATGAAAAGGCAAAAATCTAACTCACTTGGCAGTTCCAGTGTTAGAGTCATCAACAACTCTTAATGGTCGATTTCTCTGTGGTCGGCTTTCAATCTGATTTCAAAATACGTATTGTTACTTTTCATGTAATCATCATATATATAGCTAGACTAACAAGAAGACGACCCTTTTGCAGAGATAACCTTGGTTAAATTTATGTCCCTCAATGCAAATACTGCCAAAGCTTTAAACAGTACTCCGGGACCTTCATCCAGCGTAAACACAATACTTGTCTGAAAATAATGAACGATTGGTTCTAGAGAATCTTGTAGCATGATTATCAGACAATAGTCATAGATCAAACGCAGCTTTTACCTTAAAAGGTTTATCAGTTTTTGGAATTATTGGGTCCCTTGCAAGCACGAGATAACGACTGATGATTTCAGAATCATCCTGTACAAGACATTGAAACCAGCACACATTTCTTATTCTCAGTAAATCAGTAATATAGAGCCATATAATATTTAGCCTCTATTTCAGAAGTTTGTGTACCAATGAATGATAAGAACATGTCTACCACACTTTTTCTTTTATCAATATACCATGCCGCTTGATCTCTACATTGTCATGTGGACTTATAATCTCAGTATATGAATTTACCATATATGTGAACTTGACACCACACTTCAATATAAAACTTTGATTTGTAGGTTTTTTCACTTATATATTACTTGTTCATTTCTATCTGATATAGGAATTTACCTTAAGAGTTTTCCATATTTACTATATTAATACTCTTAAACAGGAGTTACAAGATCACCACTACTTTATAATTATCACTGATTAAGCTAAAATTCTTATTTGCAAATCTCTGGTACCATCGCCTAGTTTCTATGCCTTCAAAGTAATATATAATGCACACACTAAGCTCTCAAATGCATACTAGTTGACAATCAAATCAAGGGTAATGAGAAACAAGTTAATAGACAATTTCTTGCAAATGATGATTGGTAAGGGATTTTACTTGGATTCGTTCAGCAAGTACATTAAGCCCATATATTTCTGCCGCTCGAATGCTTGCAATTGCACCAGCATCATACAGATCATTTGAAGCTATAATCTAATCTCACAGGCACATTTAAGAAAAGGAGAAAACAAAATTAGTCTCTACTTTAGAGAAAGTATGAAGTCACATAGGATATATGGATAGATTACCTGAGCAGCACCAGCTGTGTCATCAACGTTTTCTCTGGCAACACCTAATTTAGTAAGGAAATCATCACTCAATTCAAGTGCCTGCAAGCAAAAACGTTTGAATTTTTCACGGCTCTTATGTGACTAGTACAGATTCAGGTATTCTACAACATTCAGTATATTATTTACAGAATACTTATAGATTCAGTTATATATACGGAAGGTGCCCAGGCTTAAACAAACAAAATCTAAATGCGGGTTGAAAACTAAACGGTCTACACTCTAAAGTCCACTCGCTCCAAATTACTCAATGTCAAACAAATTAGGCAATGAGAAAGATTGTTATATGCCCTCCGTTTAACTAATGGGTAGAGCAACAATTACATAGCTTTCAAGAGAACAATTCAACCAGTTTGAAACTTTAAAATTCAATATTACTCTGAAATTGATTTAATTCCAGTTTCATTCAATGAGTGACCAATGGTACATAAGTTTTAAAACAAGAAGAAAGCCTCTATTTCTCTCTTATGTTGCATAGGATAGATGCAACGACAATAGGTTTTCCATAGAAGTATGGCAAGTCTACACTACCACATCTAAAAAAGTGTCAACAACATGAAGCCTGACCTGAGAATGACTTAGAACCCGTTTTAGATACTCTGTTCTGACACCAGGCAGAGCCAGAAGGGAGAGGTTAGTAGCCAACTGCACCTCACCGACAATGTGAAGCCTATGGCGAAGAAGTAAATCATAATTCCGATGAATGCTTCCCCCAGATGTATTTTCTATTGGAAGGACAACTTTGTCAGCCAACCATAACTCAACAGCCTGTAGACATTTTTTTTTAAAAAATTAATAGGAAAATGGGTAAGGATAGATACATATAACTTTAGAAGGTCATTAGAAAGACTTTGAAGCCCATAAGTCATTGCCTTTCGGAAAAGTGAAACCTTAAAGTAGTAGAATCAGAAAAAAAAAATCATTTGCAATAAATTATAAAATATAAGATTAGCTTCAAGAATATTACAGATTATGTCAAAGCAAACCTTAAAAGCTTCTTCAAAGTCATTGCATGAAACAGTTTCACAATTAGGGTAAGCTTTAAGTGCAGCATCCTCGCTGTATGATCCTGGTATCCCCTGATTCAGTAATACAAGCAAACAATGAATTATGGATAACAGATAACACAGTCACAATCATCACATGCATCAGATCATACATTCATACCTTATATGATATTCTTACTTTAGCACCAACATCAGAAGCAGCCACAATATCAGATATGGATAATGGCTCTACAATTAGTGACAAAACAGAAGTTTTAAAATCTATATCCGCCAGTAAAACTCACAACAAAATACAAAATGGGGAATGAATAATGTCAAATGATAATGCGGTAAGATGGGAAAATAAACAGAATAGGACTCATCTTTCTAAATGATTACAACTAGTCTGATCATAGCTTTTTAACTGAGTAGATAACTTTTTCCAAGATGTATATTAAATTCTGAACAATTCTTCCCAGCATTCTCCATGAAAACATAAGACAAGGTTAATGGAAGGCCAAAAAACAAAACACCAGAATGGTTGTGTCAAAAACTAATTTCTAAAAAGAGACAGATTCTCAATATGTATTTGATAATAACATTATCCCATCAACAAATTCCTTCCTCAAATTAGAAAAAAAATTGAATACAATAAAAGTTCCCTCCTCATAATTTTCTAAATCTCTAGGGGAACAAGTTACTTCCTAAACCCAACCATGTTCTCACAAGTTGTCACAAAAAGTGTGCAAGTCCAATTAACAATTGAAATCAAACCCTAAAAAAATGAGAACTTATTCATTCAGCAATAAAGCAAGCAACAATGGAATAAATTAAATCCAACATGGATATTCAATGCTCACAAACTTATAAAAGGTTCCTTAAATACTACTCCTACAACAGTTAATCATCTTGAAGAAAGTGAAGGTAGAAAAGCTAAACCCACTTGGAAGGGAGACCAGATCTTTATGCACTCCATAGGAGACATCACCATCCATTTGATGATGATCAACCACACGCATCACTATCTTCACTGGCTTCCATGGATTCTCATCCCCCAAAGTCCTCATGGCTCGGCCAACACACACCCCACCACATTTTTGTGCTCTCTTCAGTCTGGTTCTCAAACTGTGACACCAAAGTTGAGAACCTGCGAGTCCAGCTACCACAAGAGGTGTTGTCACAGCCATGGGGTCAACGATTCTCAATAGTTGAAGTGTGCTCTCTCACACCCAAAACCATTACAAAAATGTAAACTACAAGAAAGACCAAAAGCAACAGCTTGGACCAAAGAATGAAGCTATGCCTAAGGTTCCCAAAAGTACAAAACAGGCTATGCTTGTTTTGAGGAACACTTGTTTAGCATGCATGCTGCATTAAAATAAGAGTGGTGATTCATAATTTACAAATACCTGTCAATATTTTTAATTTTTATGAATCTCTCTTTTTTTATCACATTATCAATTTTATTAATCATATATTTCTTCTTATCTCTCTCAGTAGTATACATATCACATCATGTAATCAATTTTATTAATCACATATTTCTCCTCGTTCTCTCAGCTGTATACACACAGATGACCCAAGAGTCATTTCCCTTATAATAAAAGATATTTACAGAGACAAAACCATGTCCATAATAATAATAATAATAATAATAATAATTATTATTATTATTATTATTATTTTGTCTTTGAGAATCAGAATCAAAATCAAAATCAATCCCATTCATTTTGTCTTAGAGTGTCATCCTTTCCTGCCTCGTTTCTTGTAGTTTCTAAACTTGTTTTCGATATACTAGCAGTTTTTTTTTTTAATAAAAATAATCCTATTCAGTTCAAATAAAATTATTGCGACTTTTTTTTAATAGATTTGAAGTTAGAAAGTTAATTTTTACAATTTATTATAAAAATATGTGATTTAAGTTAATTTAGATATATACTTTAATTTTATTAAAATTAATTCAATTAATTCTAAATTAAATTGGTAGGATATCCCTTGTATTTGATATTTTTCATATCTCTATTATTTTATTTATTTAATTGGTTAGTTTTTTTTTCACTAAATGCATGAAAATGTAACTACATTAAATATAATTTTTTTTTTATATATAATTATTTATAAAAAAAAGAATTTAATAACAATGCATCAATAATTTTATACTGTTATTTAATTATAAATTATTATTGATATGATTGTTAAATAATTATTATAAAAATTAATAAATTTATATAATATAATTTATAATTGAATAAAAACATAAAATTATTTTATATTATAAATATATACTCTTATTTTTCATAAAAAATAATTTTGTTATTTTCTGCGGATTAAAATGCATCCACAGCCCAAAAAAGAAATGAAAACTAACGACCAGTATGAGGAAAAGGGTAGCAGGAGAAACAATGAAGGAAGAGACCTATAAAAACGAGGAAACAAAATAAAATTGAAAGGTGTGGAAATGGAAGACCAACACCACACTCAAGACAGGGTCCCGTTTGGCGGGCTAAGCAGCACAAACATTGACTTCTCCTTAAAGTGACAGCAACATTTTTAGTTTTATATAGTGATTTTTATCTTAGTTTTTACACAAACAAAAGAAACAAAAATAAAATAAAATGAAGAGAATGTGATTTAATATAAATGTTGTAATAGAGAGAAAGAGTGAAGCAGTTGAACCAACATGTTGGAAATACAAAAATACAAAGAAAAACAAAAACGACTACAAATCTTATATGGTTAATTATTTAATTTAACATAAGTTTAAATATTTTTAATTTATATAAACTGAGTTTTAATTAGAGTTTGTAATTTTCTTCATGTCTCTAAAATTTTTTGGTTCCTAAATATTAGTGTGGTTTTGATTATTATAAAATGAGTGAATTGTGTTCTTAAACCTTGTAAAACATTTTTTTTTAATTTTAATTATTTTAAAATTTAAAATCATTATCTTTTGTCTTTAATATTTATTAATATTATTTTAGAAGTTTAATTTTTTAAAAAGTATCATATACATTAATGAGTATCAATTGAAATAATTATTTAACTTTTCATTAAACACATAAACTATTAATAGTGTTATATGTTAATTGGTCAGTTTATTTAAACTTTAAAAAAAGTGATTTTAATTTTTTTAAAATATTTTTTCAATAAGTAAATAAAATTTGTTTCTAAAAAAATAATTTAAATAAACACATAAAAAATAAGTTTAAATAAACGGTTCAATAAAGATAAAAAATAATTTCATATTTTTAAAATTAAAAATTAAAAAAAAATATAAAAACTAAAATTAAAACTTATTCTTTTAATATATACTAAAAATATATTTAAGTTTTACAATATTTTTTTAGGTGGTTGACAACGATGCAAAATTAATGAAAATAAATGTTGAAGCCAGGGGATAGTTTATCTGAGATTGTAATTTTTGGTGGTTGTGGTTTTTATTTTTTCTTTGTTTTTTTTTTATTGCGAACTACTAAAAATAAATAAAAGAAATTAAAAATACAACAAGAATCTAAAACTCTTAGGAAGGCCACACCTGCAGAATTACTGCATTAGCTGAGAGGAAAGTAGCCAAACTGGGTGGTGGATCAAGGTCCCTTCAACAAACACCAGCAGAGTGGGATCCCATCTTTTCCACCAATCAGCACATTCATTGTCTTCTCCAGTATCTTGGATGGAAATAACCTAGTAATTAGCAAATCTAATATTTAGGAGAATTTTCCCATGAACTTGCCATTCAAATGTGTTATGCAGTGTATTTCTTACATGTTTTGTTCATTTTAGATTTTCAACATTCTAAAAATGGTTTGAATGCAGGTTGAAGAGGGAGAAATCATTAAATGTCAATGGTGGGGTAAAATTTCATGTAAGGGTTACCCTTGCATATAGAATTATTAAAGACAACATCAAACATAAGATGAGGATGGAAACTAAAAGAATAACAGTTGTATCTGTACGATTTTATTAAGTTTTAAACATAAGAAATAAAATTAATGTAGGTTAACACAATTGGAAACGATGTTATGATGGTATAGGGATTAAACGGGTATGGATTGTACATACAAGAATTAATGAAATAATTTTTTTAAATATGGAAATCAAATTAAGAATTCGTTATAGTATAGGGACTAAATGTGTGTTAAACCAAAAATTTATTTATTCATACCCCTTTTGCAATATTGCTGCTCCAGAGTTTCGTTTCTTTTTCTAATGTATCTAAAATATTAAAGGATTATATATTTTTTTCCTTTGGGTTCACAAAATACAATTGACTTATAAATAGTTGGATTCACGAGTTAGCAGAAAAAAGTGAAAACAATGTGACATCCACGTTCAGAAAATGAGCAAAGCTCTTGGACTAATAATTTGAAGTTGAAGGGTAATAGAAAATCAAGCTGAAGAAACAGTAAAACTGGATCATTACTCTTTTAATCAGTACACATTATTGGGTATAGACAGATTTTTCATGAATGACAAGATAGTATTAGGACCCAATTAAGAGAATTGGGATCCTTTATTGGGAAGAAACCACTTTTCACAATAATTAATTAATGTTACAAAGAATAAACTAAAAAAATTAGACTTTGTCAAACATAAAAGAGATAGATAGATATTGACCTCTCGGGAGGTTCACACATTCAAACAAAGAAGCTATCTGCATCCACAACAACTGAAAACGTAAGGGATAATCTGCACAAGTTAGGTGGGTAGGTGCCACCCCATACATTTGTGACGGTTTAAAAGATTTCTCAGGAAATTGCGGGTCTCCACAATTTCGGCGACCATGTGATAATATGAGAGTATTTACCCAACATCGTTTTGAAGTTTTCTTCTACTCTAAAAGATGAACTGAACTAAATAGATTTTTTTTTTCTAAAATTCTTAAATCATTAAGTTAATTTATATTATATAAATTATTTGTTTCGTTTGATATTCTAAGTTTAAAAATTTTATTTTCATCTTTTAATGAATAATTTTAAAAATTGAACGTGATAAACTAGTTCAATCAGTTTGAGAACCAATTTATTTATATTTAAAAAATTAAACCATTTTAGGACCAAAGTCTAAAACTAATGTAAAAAAATGTTTTGAATCAATATTTTTTAATTTATTTATTGTTATATTTAATTTAAAATGTTTTAAAGATAAATAAAAATATATATTAAATAAAAATTACAAATAACTATAAACCTCTATCAATTATTGTTTTTTTTTTCTTATATAACATAATTTAATCATCTATATTAATTTATAATTATTTACATCTTATATTTTTATATTAAAGTTATTATTTTTTATTTTAGATGTAAAGTTATTTTTGTTAATGACTCATAAAAAAATTGTTATTGTTAATGGAATTTTTTTTATTTTATTAATATTAAATCTAAATATTTAATATTTGATCAATGATCATTAATTTCATATTTCAACAATCATTAATTTCACATATATTCGGATTTTGAATCCTTTGTGGCTTTCATGCCTCTGTGATATCATTATTCAGAAAATTATCCCCAATAGAGTGGGGGAACAATCTAAGATGGCTTGCCTATTTTCGATGAGTGGTAACTTGAACTCGAGTGACCCAAGTTCGAGGTTTAATTTTAATGTATTGGGGTAGGGCATTCAAATGAATTAGTAGGGCTAGAGAAGAAACCAGTAGGGATGTATAATATGAAAATAATAAATTCAGATACTCTTTTTTTTTTGTGCGTCGTTAATTTATCTAGGTAAAAGTAAGAAATTTTGATGTTTCTTTTGTTTTATTTTTTTAAGTAATAAAATAAAAAATTTATTAAAAGACAATAATAAAATACAAGATGTATCTCATTACTCCATAAAACATGATAACAGATGAAACAAAAAATCATGATGAACAATATGTGTCGCATTACAAGAGTTACACATTCCATCCAATATATTAAAATTATGTGATATTGCAATTCTCAAGACACTTAAACAGAAGTATCTAACTAGTCATATTTTCAAGACAAACAACAAGATTCAAAAATCATGAGAATATAAAATAATTCATATAGTCAACACTATCCTTTACAATTATCCCCTTTTTGAAATATCTTCTCATTTTTAGCTTTTCAAATAACCTGCTAGCCATCCTTGTCCATACCATCTAAACCTTCTAAAAAAACTCAAAATTGAATAAAATGAATACTGAAATCTATACGAAAAATAACTATAATACCTTACCAATGTACACATGTTTGTCACATCTTAAAAAATAAATCACACCCAAAAAATTAGTGGTGAATAGATTCTTCTTAATCATTACACTCCATACACTAGAGAACACAAATTCTTCCATCAAATAAAACTCTGACTTTTTGAAATCAACCTCCCATCTTTGTTTCATTATAAATCCTCCAACACCTTATACCATAACTATAATCGGTCCTTCTCCCCTAACATTCTCCATCTTCACTTTCTCAAAAATGCTAAATTAAACACTCTTAAATCCTTAATGCCCAATGTTGATCCACCAAGTGCACTTTCCTCCTTTCCACACCCCTGCCCCACAAAAATAAAAATTGGTAGAGTTGTAAGCATGAACCTCAATAAAATTATCTGACCTCCAAAATACAAGAATTTATTTTTCCAAGACAACAATTTGTTTCTAATTGCAAACACCACATACTCCCATGTAAAATGCCTTCTATAGCTTGTCCCAATAGGCAAACCTAAACACCTTATCATAGGAAGAGTCTTCGCCTTTCAATTTAAGACCATGATTGTCTCATTTAACCACACCAAGTCCACATTCACACCTACCAACAAGCTCTTATGAAAATTAACTTTTAGAACATAGATTATCTCAAATAAAAGGAAGACTGCCTTGATCATCCACACATTCTGCCAACTAACAGCTCCAAAGATGAATATATCATCAACAAATTATAAATGATATATTTTTGTGGTCCCATAACTATGCCATTTTGTTAAACAAAATATTTAGCAAAATAAATAAAAAAAAAGTGATAATGAATCTTCTTATTGAAATCTAACTCACCTCAAACTACTACATTGGACTTCTATTTATTAAGACAGAAACGAAAACAGTCCTTAAACATTCATGAATCCATTGTATACATCTCTAAAAAAAAAAAAATTCATTTTGAACATCACAGAAAAAAGAAACTCTTTCTCCTTAACATGTTATTCTCTTATTCACAATAACAACTCGTTGCCTATGAACACTTCATCTAAAATTTGTCTATTATAAATAAAAACATATTAAGTTTTGACAATTAATAGATTCAGTATCTTCCTCAATCTATTAGTCAACAATTTAGTCAATATTTTATATATACAACCTATAAGAAAGATAGGTAAGTATTCTCCAATTTCTTAAGGATTCAATATTTTAAAAATGAAAGTAATTGGATTCCCTAACCAATTTACCATTGAAATAAAATTCTCGCACAAAAGCACAAAAATTTTCAATAATGTCTTCTAAAAAATTTTCCTGTAAATTCTTAAAAGTTGAAAATAAAATAAAAATAACTTGATGTTTTCTAATAAAATATATAAATAAAAAATAAAGTCAACTACATGGTTGGAATCCTACAAGGATAATTATTTAAAAGAAAAAGGAAAGATAATGACTGCATAAAAATAAGTGTTTGTTGCATTACACAAAGTTAAAAATATATTTTAAAAATAAACTATAATACAAATATTGTTTTCATAACAGGACCCAATTTTATATTCTGCAAGTGTTATAAGACATTGTCCTACCGTCAGTGGTCCAAGATGGTTGGTGTAATCCATAACGACTTAATAAATGGAGAAGTTATATATATATAATTTCTAAAAAAAAAAAAGAGAAGTTAATTAAAAAATAGAAAAATGTGAAATAAGGTAAGCAACATAATAGAAAATAAAAAATAATATATAATTTATTATATAAATGTGCACATATGATAAATATGTATATGTCATATTATGTAGGAGGGAGCATGGAAAATGAGTCTCCGTTGTGAGTCATGACCTTATATTTCGCCTCATTGAAGGCATCCATGCAGGTGAAATTCCAAAAAAGCCCTCAGCGTCTGAATTGATTCGAGGCAATGTTTTGTTGCGACTTGCAAGGTAGTTTGGAAATTTTGATAAACGAGTACGTGGACACGAAGCCACTAGAGGTAGGTAGTATACACTATACACATGAAACACTTGGCGAGTCTTTTTTTTAAGCATATAATAATTTTTTGAATTTGAGAAGCAAAATTAATTAATATTCGCATTCGTGGAAGATGGAAAAGTAGTCTTTAGTCAAAGAAACAGTGGAGTCGCACAAAACTACATTAGCACTTGCTAGCCGGTTCGGTTTCGATGATGTTCTTTTCCACTTTATTTGTTGCTTCCCCACTGGCTGCAAATCATCTATGTGTCTTAATTTTCAAAATAGAAGAGAGATCTTTGAAGAAAGAAAGGTGCAGTGCAGCTCTCAAGAGTTCAAGGGAAGAAGAAGAAGAAGAAGAAATTTAACATGGGTCAGGCATGGATGGAGGTGATGGGGAAGTGCTATACACCATGCACATGACAAATTAAGGTATTGGCGTGCCTCAATTTGAATACATGGCTACTATCAAAAACCAGCCATGCACTTTGATTGAGCCGCGTCAATATCTTATTTTGCTTTTCTTTTCATCTCCTATGCACCCCGCAATCTCAAACCCAGGTATGTTTCATTTTAATTTTCTCTTTGCTTTTTTCCTTCTTCTTCCTCTCATAATCATATCATTTATTTCAATTATATAATAAGCCCAAACTTGCCAGGATTAATTAGAATTACAACTATGGAGAATCAATTAGTTAAACAGAATTGTTTGCAGAAGACATGTTAAGTTTCATGGCGGAATCCATTTGACTGGGTATAGTATCGATGTATAATTAAATATGTTGTTATAGAATCCCTAGCTAGTCTTGTTGCTTGCTATTAACCTTTCTTCCCTTTCCTAGAATCAATTTTCTTTTCTCGTTTTCCAAAGAAATATATAAACTTGAATAGCATGGATAGGATAGAAAGGGTAATTTTGGAACCAGAACATCGTCACCATGGATATTAATCCCAATTTTTGCTGCTGTTCCAAAGGGGTAGATTAGATAGCGTGCATATGGCTAATTTAACATGATTATACGACAAATACATACATAATTACATATTATTATGGATATAAATGTCAGAACTAGTAGGTAAAATTGGAGTATCAGGTTGGCCATTAGAGATTGTACCAAACCATAAATTTTTATATATTGTTATCTAATCATATACATAAAATGATATAACTAAGGAAAGTATGAAAAGAAAATAAGGTGGCCCTTGTGCTTGTGTATGATATGGTATGTAATTTTGTACTAAGACACAATTCCTAAGTTATTGTTAGCTCATAGCAGCACTAAGATGCGAAGCTAAGGCGTACTGTCCATAAGCGGTTGAAAATAATTGACATGTATCTGCATATCAGATCATCATATTACTTATTAAATTATCTTAAATGCTGAATATTTCCAATATCTGTAGTTGGCTAATCCAAATTAAAGAAAAAACAAAATAAAAGGTTTTATTTTAAAAACAGAAAAGATTTTTATTACTTACAAAAAATAATATTTATTATATTAAAAATACAAAAAAAATATTATTTTTAATAATTAGAAACATTTAATATAATGTATTTGATGTTCTTCAGTTAGTTTCTGTAAGCACGCATTAAAAATCCGATAACAGAAATTCTTTAATTCCCAAGGAAGGATTGGATTTTCTTCCTCCAAATATACAAATCATAACTTTTAGGTTCACAATCATTTAATTCAATATATAGCATGGATGCTCCGGGATAAGGGGAAAAAATTTCTTCCTCCAGGGGAGGTAAGAATTTCCCTGGCAAATAGTACAAATATATGCATAATAATGAGGTATAAATTCGGCACAATTTTGGAGGTTGGGGAGATGCTACTTTAGAGTGATATAAATGATATTGAAATTGAATTGTGTCATAAGAATAATGAGAATGATAGGGACTGGTTGCAGGGAGGGGACACGGCAGAATTAATGAAGGGAATCCTTCGTTTTCGAGCTCTATAGAAGCTAGCTAAGTCATTGAAGATGCAAACTCAAGTGGGGTCTGTTACTCTTTTCTTTTCGCTTCCCATTCCATCAGCTGAGTCCCTCATACATGTAGCTGGATAGTGGCATGGCCTCCCTTTGTTTTCTCCAACTGTCATGTCCTTTTAATAATTGTGCTAACTAATATAGAAAAGTAAGGTTGAAATCACCCTCCTGGAAGACTTCAATTTTTTTTTATATTATTGTAAACTATATACAAATGTGACTGATGAAACAGTAATTACATACAACACGGTTGTAAAGACTTCAACAAATCTTAACATTCCAACATCATTTGTAGATTTATTCTGCAATTTAAAATATTGATAAAAAATATGAAAGAATTAGATTTTTTTTTTAATAAAATCTTAAGCGAAAGTTTTAGAATTTGAATTTACACTTAACTCAATTTAAAAATTTAGTTCAAGAAATGAAAATTATTCTTATACATATTGTTTTGATAATCATAATTGATGTGAATATTCAACACATTCCTTACTTTAAAAATTAAATATTTTGAACATAAAATTTTTAAATCTAAATATTTGTGAAAAATTCAATAACATATGTGACCTATAGACCAAATAATAATTAATATGATAGATTTTGTATTATATTAATTATAATTTGAGATTATGTCTAATTCATTTTTAAAAGTTAGTTAAAAGTAAGTATTGTTTTTTAGTTATATACACTTTAGACAATTATATATATTCAAAGTAATGATATATAAACAGTTGATAAAGTGTAAGTATCTCATTGACATTTCTTGTATACTCTCTTTTATATTTTTCTCTCGGTATGGATGAGCATTGAGTGTTGAAGGACTTCTTGTTATATATATTTAACATGCATGCTCTCTTAGATAAAAATCTTTCAAATTTGAATGTCAATTATACACAGGCTTCGTTGATTCTCGAAGTCTCATAGACTAACTTGATTAGACTTCACTTTCTTCTCTTTAGTCATTAGGGAACAGTTATCTCTCTTACTGCGGATCTGCTATGTGCCTCTCCACAATTACGATAGATAGGTATTCTATTTCTAACACTCAAGTTAGTAGAATCAAAAGGAAGATAAATATATATATGAGGAATTGAGGATTGCATACCTCGAACATGTGCGTCGTGTGTTCCTTTCCCTTTTTCTTAGTTGAGCGAGCCTGTTCTCGTGGTACTGTTGTTAGTATCTGCAAATGGTTTTGTGCTATGCACGTACCAATTCATGATAACGTGGATTTCTGTAGAAATGGGGTAAGTTCATGTCAAAACTGTGAAATAATACATAAGCAAATGTTATATATATGCTTCAAGATTGATTGTGCAGCCGTCAGAGGTCTCATTACTGGACTTATGTTAACTTGTGTTATAATTTAAAATTGAGGAAGAGAAAAGGAGTGTGAGATAAAATGACTAATGTAAAAGACAGATAAAAAAGTTGTTGCATAAATTTGAATTTCTATTAAAAGAAACACTCATATTTTATGGCCAATTGCATTTTGAATAAAATTATCTGAAAATTATTTATGAGAATAAAAGAAATTTTATTTTAAATAAAAATAATAAATGTTAAAATCTAGACTGTATATATAATCATAAAAAAATTCCAATAATATTTTTAATTTTTTTTAAATTATATAAAAATTCTTATTTATTTAATTATTAAAATAATTATTCTTATAAAAGGTGTTATTGTAATAAATAAGAAAGTGTTATTATTATAATATTTTTAAAACATTAAAAAAGATTAATGTGATATATAAAAAAATGTATGTATAATGTTTTTAAATATTAAAAAAATTATTTTAAAAATAATAATAAAAAAAATATTAAATATAATTGCATAAAATATAAAAATCATTAACATAATTTGTTTTAAAAAATATTATAGTCGAGGACTAATTAAACCCCAATGACTTGTTTTGGTGTGTTATTGACTTCGTTGGAAGGAAACCTTAATGATAAGATTCACAGTAAACGTTAAAAAACTTCATTTTTTTTTTTGTATATATGAGTCTATGCACTGACGTGAGAGAAGCATCATAAAATCATCACACTGCCGGCTAGTTAAACATGTTTTTGAAAGAAAGCATTTGTTGGTTTGCAATATGAACTATTGTAAAGCTTTCCACTAAATTAAATTTCATTTCATTTTTGTTGGTCAAGAATTGCTGATTTAAATGATGGGACAAGTTGATGATTTGATCATAATCCTATACTCTTCTTACCTTTTGTCTTGACTCCAAACAAAATCATAATCAACGACCCCACTTGACGGATACGATTGGATTTGGGCAAAATCATAGGATCTACATTATCCAACTTGCTCCTTGCTTTCCCATTTAGAGTCCTTTTTGTTTCGTTTTATTCATCAAGTAATTTCCATATCACTATTATCAATGCCAAAATTCTATATAACAATAAAAAAAAAATAACATTAGCAGAGTTATAAGGAACTTTGGCTAACAGTGGAAATTGCTAGAATGGTCTTTGGTAAATATTAAGGTAAAACATTTAGGTAAGCTTCTAATTTTATTTTATTATTTGAAAAATTAATTTCATATTTTTTGAATAAAAATTTAAGTAATATTTTTTAAAACGTTAGTTTTTAGTTTTTAATTTTTTATATTTATTTTTTTTATCTTTAAATATTTATTATTATTTTTATATAAGGTAATATTTTATTATATTTTCTTTTCACTCATAAAATGATTTTATTTTTATTTTTATATAAGATAGTGTCTTCTCATATTTATCTTTTTAACATAAAATATTGATAATAAGAAACTTAAGACTTAAAACATAAACGACATCACACATGAATAAAATCACAACCATTGTGTACTAGATGAAGTAAAATGCTTTACTTGAAGTCGATAATTTCCATTTTATATTGTATATATCATTGTGGTCTAAATGACTCCATTCATGGATCACATTTATATAAACACATAATGCACAATCACTACCTTTTTTATTGATACATAAATGATAATATGATATCATACGCGATATTACTAACCATGAAATGCACACTTTAGTGACTGACCAACTTAAGAGAGTTTTTGCCTTCTCTTGTATGAGGTTGTTAAAGCTCTTGCGAAATTAGTGTACTCCATCAACTTCAATACTCAATTTTTTGGAGAGCGTTGTATATTCTTTCTTTAGCTTCAAATGCAGCATTTGAGTCTGTTGTCCTATATACACTACCACTGAGTTCAACAACAGTCACACCAATACCTAAAACTCGATGTCTCTTTCTTTGACTTTCAGCTTTTTTTGAAGCTTCATTCCCCATGTTGTGTCACTGTAGTATTTTTTTTAATTGTCAAATTTGGCTTTTGGAAATGTGTTTTTTAAAACTTAATATTTTTTGAAAATATGTTTTTGGATCAAAATCTCTATCTAAAAAGTTTCTAGAAAAAAAAAACTATTATTGGCAAAAAAAAATAAAAAATGCAGAAATACGAATGGAGGGATCGTTTATCAACTTGATGAGATATATTTAACATTTGGCTATTTAGAGTTGACATTAGTCTATTTGGTCTTACTGAATCTGTGAGTGAAATTGCGTTTGTCTAGGCCAACTTTAATTAGTTTTGGGCTATGAATTTGATGGTGCAATCTAGTCTTTTGTTGGGCGTGCAGGTTAGTAAGCAAAATCATTTTAATTAAAAATAAATTTTCTGACACATAAAAATAAAAAATTAAACATATTTAATATGTAAAATTCTAAAAAATATGTAAAGATTTACATTTTTAACATTATAAGTTTATTATTTTCACGATACATCATTTAAAGTTTTTAATACACCCACCTATATAGTATTTACTTTTTACCATTTGTTTAGAACTAATTTCACTTTTTTTTTTAATACACCCACCTTCTCCCAATTCTATCACTTTACATAACCATCAAATAGTATGCACCATGTATTCCTTGAGTGCATCATTGTGAATCTTATAACTTGTGATACGAAAATTGGTTTTTTAATCAGCAAAAAATTATTTTTTAGCAATTCTTCCTGGGCCTTACTATATCAACGAGCAGAATGGACTATATACATAAACATGATGAGTAGTGTCTCGATTAATTGTCAATGGCACTACAATTTTGGGCTTTCTGAAAAAAATGTTGGGTCGTGATATTCACACTCTCCTGTTTGAGCTTCTTACTTTTTGCCCTTGTTTAATATTTTTACAAAAAAGCTTTTGACGAAAACAAGTTTTCATTTTTAATTTTTATTTAACATAAACATGTTTATGTAAAATTTGCAACACAAAAAAAAAAAAAACGGATTGCTGCCACAAAAGAAACCATTAGGGTGGAAAAATTCGCATGGAAAAGACAACAGAGGATAAGGAAAAACAATGTTTATAGAAGAGAAAGTTAAAAGATGTTTGAAAAAGTTGAGATGAGATTACAGAGAGCTTTGAGAGTGAGGGAGGGAGAAAGGGGAGGTGAGAAAATCATTTTCTGTTTTAGCTTCGTTATAACTCGTACTAATTTGTGAAATTAATGTGGCATTTAAGCTAATTTGTTAGAATGTGCTAGATTACTATCGATTTATAAAATCAAGAGTTATGATCGTTTATGATTGACTTGTTTGATTATGCTCAGTACACAACGCACATGTTAAATTAAAAAAAAAACATTATTAAACCTCAATATCTTATGATAAGAGGAGGATTTGTTTTGGTTCCAAAAATCATAATATGTTTTTAAGATTATTTTATAACGCGATTGAAAAGTCGTTAAAAAAGAAAATAAATCATATTAAAAATATAATTATTAATTTTTAAAAATTACATCTAAGACGAAAAACCAAATATATTAAAAGTGATAGACGAATTGTTCACTACAACCAAATCCAAAGGTTTTACTCATTAGATTTTTTCTTTAAAAAAATAAAATTGTTCTGGTCTGATCTATAGTGGATAAGATGCTTCACGTTTCTCATCTTTATCAATGAGTTCTATCACTTTGTGGATTGGGCTTAGCTTCTTGTTATTCTGTAGCCTCCTATCGAAGCAGTCCTCTCTTGTGCTATTAAGTTGCACTCTTAATTTAACAAGTGTTTGTTTGGTTTAGTTGATTTTGAAGAAATACTTCTAAAAAAAATTTGTATACTTTTTCAAGATTCTTTTTAAAATAATTTATTATGTTTTAAAGCTTAAACATTAAAAAATAAATAAATAAATTTTCCGTTAGAAAAAAAATAGTCATTAAAAAATTGGCAATCACTGCCTTCAAAATATTGAATGAGGTTATTATTTCGTGCTCGTATTTAATTCTATAAGTTTTATGAGAAAAAAATGTCTCCCTACTAAAAATGCAGTCACTGAATGGAATATTAATGATTATTAACCACAAAATATTGAATAAGGTTATTATTTTATGCTTATAGTTAATTTGTCTACTTGGCGCAAATGATAGTAACCAAGTTATGGTAAAAAAAAAAAAAAGCATCTGTAATCAATAAAGTGTTGTAATTACTTGGTCGGAAACGTTTAAATTATAGAAAATAGTTTATATTTTAAAATTTTTATAAAAGATGATTATTTTCAAAATAAAAAATTATTATTTTTATAAGTTGAATCAAATATAAATTAGCGAGGGGCATCTAGTAAGGATGACGAACTGTTTGGTAAAATGAAAAAGGAATGCACCAAATGTAGAGGGATTCAGTTGCTTTAAAATGTGTAACTCATTTTAGAGGGTAGAATAAAAAAATTTAATTACTGATGATAAAAATAAATTATCAATATTATGAATATATACATAACAAATTATAACTATATTGAAATATTATCAGTTAATTTCTCATTAATTACTGAATTGTTTTAGAAATCCAGTTTAGAGTCAGATGCTTTTCCTACGTAAAGATGCATATTTAAAAATTATAATAATTATGTAGGCTTATTTAGAAATAAAATCAAAAGCTATTTTATACTTTTATAAAAAAAAATTGTACACCATTTTATAATTTTAGACTTACACATTTTCAGAAAATATTTTGAAAAAAAAAAGTGTACCACATGTTGCAAAATAGTTACTTTAATATTATGTAAAAAGATTGTTTTACTTTTTTGAGATTTTATATAAGAAAATTATTTATCCTTTAGATACAATTATACAAAATACCTCTATTTTAAAATGTAATTATAATTTCAAAGAGTTTTCAGAAACTACTCTAAGAAACCTATCAAAATAATCAGTTTTTTTAAAACTCTTTCTTTTTAAAAAACTTAAGACACAGTACAATAATCCTTTGGATTATGTGGAGAAAAAAGAAGAGAAAGACCTTTAAAATTTGAAACGGCAAGAAACCGAGAAAACGAAGTTTTGAAATTTGTTAAAATTTCAATTTTGTCTTCTTTAATTTGTTTTCCTATATCCATACATAGGATACGATTTTATAAATAAATTAAAAAATGAATTCCTTTTAACGAAATAAAGCTTAAATAAACGAACTGTTAATTGGATCCAATTTGGATAGATTTCTTAGTTCAGACAAAAGAAATTCAAAATAAAAAAAACAATCACGATAAACAATTCTCATTTTTAAAATTAATCCCTGAAAGTAATGATTCCAAACATACAGGCAGTGATTTTGTTGTGCCATTTCAAATATTAGTGTCATTTCTGTCAATTTCTTTTAATTAAATTTTTAACAATAAACTAACTCTGAAAGTATTAATTTTGGAAATACATGGTTCAACTAATGGAAACCATATTTAAATTACAAAGTGAAATTGCCTGCATTGAATATTTCCAGAAGCATAAAACAATTTCTACCAGACTGAAAAGAACACAAACGGCTATAGTAATTGAAGATGTAACACTAAAATGACTGAAAATAACATTAATTTCGAATATGTAGCTCACCAAACGCAGCTGAATCTGCAATTGCCAAAGCTAAACCTTTAAGCATTCACTAGCATAATACTCCACGTGGAAAATAGCAACAAGCCAACCTTCTGTTACTCATTTACTGTGACACTAGTTTGTTTAATTTCCATTTTCAAAACCTATAATTAGTTTTCCATTACTAATAATTCGTTTCTTTCATTCGAGTTCTTTGTATTTTAGTTGCATTCCATTGATATTTATCTGGTACCTGATCAGAGACCAATATAAATTTGTGTTCTCTTAATAATATGATTCATTTTTCACCTAACCATAAACTACGAGAATATAACACAAAAAACTGTTACCAATATCCAATATGGGAAGACCCAAGAGATACGTTTCATTGCTAGCCAAATCATTACATGCACTAGTTTCAGCAGCCCAAAAAATATATATAAGGTCAAGAGATGATATGGCACAATACAATCAATAAAGAAAAGAAGAGGAAGCTTAAGAAGCTTTATTCAGTAAAGATGAACCTAATTATACAAACAAACACCGCAATTGGCGACTTGAACTTTCACACAATTGCTAAAGCCTGAAAAAGCTGCCCGAACATGACTAACCTCGCAACAACTAATAATTACCTCCCCCTCACCCCCTTTATAAGGAGGTTAAAATAGATGGGTGGTCAAAGAATATTTTGCAGCACAACTCCTTTCTTAGTCGGCTCTAGACTGGCCAGCACGAGAGGACAGGATAATACCGACAATGAGACCATAGAGGGCAAGAGCTTCGGCAAAAATGAGGATGAGAATCATTCCAACAAAAAGTTTTGGTTGCTGTGCATTGGCTCTGCAGGAGTAGAGTGATTCAATCGATATTATTATAAAAGGAAAATCCACTGTCAAATTCACAAGAAATGCATGCTAGTAAAGGCATATAGATATATGTTCCGTGATGTATTTTGAAGGTTGAAAAGGCTAAAGACATATTGAACTACACTTACGGAAAGAATGGTTCAGCAATGCAAAATGGTACTCAAGGACATATATATTGATCATTGATTGCTTTACTAAAAACACACATATGGTCTTTTTTGGATAAACTTTTCAATAAACACTTATAAGAGAAAAGAAAAGAAAATGAATTAATTAAACCTTCTTCACAAGTTAAAATTAGCTTATACATAAGTGAATGTATTTTTTTATTTTCTTCTTCTATAAAAATTTATTGAGTCAGGGCAATAATGTATAAATTTATGTTGAATGTTTTTCATGTAACAATCAGTGGATCAAGAGTTGAATGTGAATAGGCAATATTGCAATTCAAGAAGACCTTAAATATGAGCAAATGATACATCAGAAGGAAAGTAGAAAAGGAATATACCTAACACCAGCATCACCAACAATACCAATAGCCATGCCAGCAGACAGCCCAGCCAAGCCACAGGCAAGACCAGAGGAGAGATGCGCGTAACCATCAAAGAGGTAATAAGATTTGGCCTTTGGGTTAATACCGGTACTGATTATAACAGCAATAATAAGACCATAAATACCCAAAACTCCAGCCATGACAACAGGAACAATAGACTTCATCACAAGCTCGGGTCTCATCACACCCATGGAAGCGACGCCCACGCCACTCTTCGCTGTGCCATAGGCAGCTCCCATACCTATAAACAATTCAAACAATCCTAAAATTAAGATTCGATTAATCACTTTCACACGTGTGAGAAATGACTCTTTGTACATGAAATTTCGATTTCCTCACGGACACAGATCAATCAATTTTCAGATTTCATAAATCAAACTCAGCGATTTGCAGTGACTAATTGAATCCATTGAAGAACCATAAAGGCTTAAAATAATAGCGGTTGAGAGCATTGCATTAATAGTGAAATTGACGAAAGGATTATATGAACAATGAAACGGATCTAATTGGGAAAATGAAGAGAGTGGATTACAGGAGAAGACGAGGGCAGCTGCGGCTCCAAGGAAGCCGAAAAACGGTGCCGTTTCATCACCGCTGAAGGCAGCCATAACAGTAGGTGGATCTGCAACGACGTCGGATAGATCTGAGAAATTCAAATTATTCGGAGAGGCCGATCTCTCTATATGTCTCGAGATGTTGCCGTGAAGAGAACGAGAACGTGAACGTGAACGTGGGGTATCCACGTCCATTCCCTTTATAATCTCACGTTCCTGTACCCGACTTGAATCTCCACTTACCCGGGTCAAATGACCCGACAATTTCTACTTGTCTTAATGAGATGGGCCTCCAAACCAGGTCCAGGCTTACTTTTTAACCATTCTTAATCAAAATTTTGGATTCGGTTAAGAGTCTGTTTAGTAATTAAGTTTCAGTGTCACAAAAAAAAAAGTAATTAGTTCGAGTTGCTTTATCATATATATATAATAAAACATAAAATAAAAATAATTGTAATATATGTCAGGATGGCCGAGTGGTCTAAGGCGCCAGACTCAAGTTCTGGTCCTCGTGAGAGGGCGTGGGTTCAAATCCCACTTCTGACATATTTATTTTGTAATTTTAATTAATTTTTTTTTTCCCGAAAGTGTAAGAGCTGAGACTGAGAGAGCGAGACGAGATATTTTGTTGAGTTTCATTAAACGAACCCTACCGTTGTGAGGAGCAACACTAGAGGACGACATGGAGGAGGAGGAGGAGGCGCGTCAGCAAACCCCAGAGCAACTGGTCGCTAGAGCCATAGCCCCCGTCAAGAAGGATTTCCTCCGTCCTCCTCCTGTTCGGTATTCCTCTCCAAACGACGTCGTTTTAATTCCCAACGATAACAAAACCTCCGTTCTCGCCAAGGAGAAGAAGTCTAAGCGCCAGCTCAAACGCGAACGTCGTCAGGTACGTCAACTACTTATTTACTTGCCTATGCAAATGCAAATGCATTCATTCTCTTTCCACATTTCACTTTGGTTGCTTTTGAACGTTCCAGGAACAAAAGTCAGCACGAAACCTATGTCCCGAAATTGCCAAGTCTGGGGATGTTACTTCATGTCCTTATAAAGACAAGTGTCGTTTCAGCCATGATTTGGAAGCCTTCAAGGCACAGGTAGGTACTACCGAATTACTTTTATTCTTTATCAACTCATTCTCTTTGTGTAAACCCTAATTAATAATAAGTACAGAAACCCGATGATCTAGAGGGACAATGTCCGTTCTTCAAATCTGGAGGTTCCTGCCCTTATGGCTTAGCGTGTAGATTTTCAAGTACTCATGAAGATGGTGTGCCTTCTGCCAATAGGAATGGTCTCAAGAATAGTTCCGAGGTGAATGGTTTGAGCAAAGATGTTCAAAAGCTTTTATGGAAAAATAAGATGACCTTCTCCAAGGCAGATGCCAAACTCAAAAGTCTTGGCCTCATGGTATGTTATTTATTCTTTCCTTTTCCTTTTTGTTGCTTTTCATCTATGCTTTTATGTTTTGGAAGTCCATTACACTATAAAATGCCTTCAAAGATGAAGATTTTACCTGTTGTTGGGGAATAATTTTTAGTCTAAATAAACGTTAAAAGCGTGTCTTTCTTGCCATTTTTGTTACTTTGTTGGTTATGAGCTAATTAAACGGATAAGATGTATTTTTGAGGCACTTGGAAGTTTTGTCTTACATATTCAGAGATTCAACTGGGTGAATTTAAATGTCCAATGCCCATTTAAATTTCATTAACATGCTCCTATTTTTGTTTCCTAATTCTTTGTTCAGTGTGAACTCCAATAGTGGCCTTAATAAAATACTAGGTACAAAATGCCTTTGTTAGTGTTCCTCTTTGTTCATAGTCCAACCCTAATTCTGGCATTGACGTACTAGTAAACTTCCTTTTAGTTTTACATTTTTTTCATTTCATTTTGATTAATCTCTCTCTCATTTTAAAACAATGTTGTAGGGACCCTCTAAGTCAAAAAGGAATGACTTGGAAAATAAAGATGGCGGTGACACTGGTCCAAATAAGTGTGATCGTTCTGATGACAGTGGCTCTTGTATGGTTACCTCTGACTCAGGTTCTAAGTTGGAATGCCCTGAAGAAGTTATGAAAGATGATGACAATGACATAAATGAAAAATCTGAATCTGATGTACTTTGTCCCCAGAAGAGAAGAAAAACTGCAGAAAAAGAAGGTCATAACTTCATCTTCTACTCTAATAGTTATATTTTTTGATTGGTATGATGACTTTATGTCTAGTATGTGTAACTTGGCTTCATACTGCTGAAACAGGTGTTGGTGTTACGGAGCAAATTGTTGAAAGAAGTTGCACAGAATCTGAACCAGAAGCTGGGACTAATGCTATAACCCCAGAAACTGATCTAAGCCTGAAGCTGCACTCACGTGAAAAGAAGCTTTTTGATTTTAGGGAGAAGTTGTATCTTGCACCCTTGACCACTGTTGGCAATCTCCCTTTTCGGAGAGTTTGCAAAGTGTTAGGAGCTGATGTAACTTGTGGTGAAATGGCAATGTGCACAAATCTTTTGCAGGTACCTATACGGGTTTTTGCTGCTTGGTTTGAATTTGATTGCTTTCTTCATCCTCAGTAGGATGTATATCTTCTGTCTGGAGTTTGTTTCCTGCTGTACTGGCAACTGTGAAAGTGTTAGCAGTGTTTGATCTAACTTTAGTATAATGTGATATGGATTTCAGGCAGTTCCTATATAGTTTGGTATCCTTGTCTTTTCTTCCCAAAAATTATTTTATCAAGTTGATTTATATACCTATAGATTTATAGTGTTGCATTGAAAGGATACTTTTGAATGTAGACTCCTTAATTTTGGAAGCAATAATTCTATATGCTTTCCTGAAACCCAGTTATGGACTGATGATATAAAATCAAGAATATGGACCTTGATAATTTGTTTCTCTGTTCCTCCCTGTTTTATTCTGCACAACTCTAACATCGTCCCTTTACCAACCATCTGTTTTTTCATTTATGGAAAAGCTGTATTTACATTCTGTTTGTTGTGATTTTACTTTTGATATAGGGTCATGCCTCAGAATGGGCATTGCTAAGACGTCATTCATCTGAGGATTTATTTGGTGTACAAATCTGTGGTGCATATCCAGATACTGTGGCACGAACAGTTGAACTAATAGAGCAAGAATGTACAATAGATTTTATTGATATAAATATGGGTTGCCCTATTGACATTGTTGTGAATAAGGGCGCTGGATCAGCTCTTCTAACAAAACCAATGCGGATGAAAAGTATTGTAGAAGTAGCTTCAGGCACAGCGGAAAAACCAATAACTATCAAGGTATTTGCTGTGCTAAACACTACAGGGTTGGTCACAATGATTAGTGTCATTCCAGTTAACATCTTAATATCTTCCTGTGTTGTGGCTCAGAAATATTTACTTTCTGGACTAAGTCCTGTCATATTTGCCAGAAAGAGTGTCTTGTCATACTTTTTAAACTACTTAATTAGCTTTCTCGAGATGTGTACATATGACTTATCTATTGAACTAGGTACGGACTGCTTATTTTGAAGGGAAGAATCGCATTGATTCTCTGATAGCAGACATTGGCTCTTGGGGTGCCAGTGCTGTGACAATACATGGTAGGTCACGCCAACAACGTTATAGCAAGCTTGCTGATTGGGACTACGTGTACCAGTGTGCCAGGAAAGCCCCTACTACTTTGCAAGTAGTGGGGAATGGAGATGTTTTTTCATTTGTAGACTGGAATAACCACAGAACTGAATGCCCTGAACTTGCTACGGATATGATTGCTCGTGGTGCGCTGATTAAAGTTAGTATCGCCTTGGTTCAAACGATCGTTCTCGTTTATTTGAGTTTGTCATTGAGTATTATGTCTCATGCTAGTTGTCTTTATTAGAAGCATCATGGTTGCATGACCTTGCATGTTTTTTTTTGGAATTCTGTCAACTAATGACTGTGTTGTTCAGCCTTGGATATTTACTGAGATCAAGGAACAGAGACATTGGGATATCAGTTCTGGCGAGCGTCTGAATATTCTCAAAGATTTTGTGAATTTTGGCCTTGAACATTGGGGTTCTGACACAAAAGGTATGCTTTATTGATGGAGTAGCTGTATTATATGCATATTTTGATTCTTTCTTGTACTTGTCTTTTTTTCTTGAAAAGGACGCAGTGATTTGGTTGGGAAAGCGGCCTTTTGGACTAGGAACATTTAGTTTAGGGGAGTATCATTTAAGATTGACAAGTTTGCTCATATACATGTATATATAGTGCTTAATCAAGTTTTGATAGCAAGTATTGTTTTATGTTTTTGTCCGCCAGTTTAAATGTGCCTATTCTCTCTCTCTCCTTATTTTACAATTACAGACTTTTTATTAATATATTGTGCTATAGGGGTTGAGACAACGAGGCGGTTCTTGTTGGAATGGCTTAGCTACACTTGCAGGTATGTACCTGTTGGACTTTTGGACGTGGTTCCACAACGATTAAACTGGCGTCCACCATCTTACTATGGGCGTGATGAGCTTGAGACACTAATGGCCTCGGACTCTGCTGCTGATTGGGTATGCAATTCCCTTTGATTTCAAGTTAATATTAAGGCTCTCTTTGTTATTTTCTTTAGGGAAAATGACTTCATGGGGGTATTTTCTAACATGTGCTGCCTCAAACAGCAGAAAATGATTTATTAAATACAGGATGTAGACTGTTGAAAATTGTGTCTTGTGAAGATGAAGATTGAGTCTAAGAACGCTTCCTAATCATTTATTTACAGTCTTACACTTTATGGATTTATTTTAATTATAATCTTTTAAGTTATCTTCAATTATGCAAATAGGGATAATAATTAATTAATGTTTGGCTTATATAAAAGGTTTATGTAAGTTGAGGATGAGAATGTTGCGTTGGATGAGTGTGACATACTAGATAAGATCAAGAATGAATGCATTGGAGATAAGATGGGGGTAGCACCACTGACACTGTAGATACTAGATAAAAATGGTAGAATCTCGCCTTAGGTGATTTGGGCATATATGGAGAAGACCTAGAGAAGTCCTAGTATGAAAAATATATCAGATGCAGTGTAGCTCTATCGCCACAGCTAAAGCGAGACCCAAAAAACCTACAAAGTCAAACCAAGGAGTTATATACATAATTCACATTAGAACTTTGAGGTCTGATCTGTCTGAACCGACCCCTCCCGGTGCGCCAAAAAAAGGCTTGGCTGTGCAGTACAAAAATGTTAAACTACTAAAAATTAAAAAGAAAACAGTAGTGTGAATAGACAAAGAAAAAAATCAAATAAGCCTGTCAAATATGAAATCATTTTCTGGAATACACCGTGGCTATAAATTTAATGCAGCATATTGTCCTTTGAGCATATTTCTTATTAAAGTATCTTATCATAGCATAATATCCCAGTGCTTCGTGCTCTGCCAAAGGTTTTTTTTCTTCTTCTTAATTTACATATTCCTTTTCATATTTTTTTTCTTGATTTACAAATTGTTTTTCAGATTTTTTTACATATTCCTTTTCCTACACAGGTACGAATATCCGAGATGTTACTTGGCAAGGTTCCAGATGGCTTTACATTTGCACCAAAGCATAAATCAAATGCTTACGATAGAGCTGAAAATGGTTGATTCTGGAGTTAATTTGCGATGCTGATTCAACGAGAACCATTTTCTTCTCAACTGCTGACTCATGCAGACAAGCTGAAGAGACATTTTGTCAGCGTTCTTATCTGTTTGTTTCATTGGGGGATTTGTTCATCGTTGACCTTGACTTTTCAGCCAATATACTATAGTTTCAGTCCTCTACTAAGAAACTAAAAATTTAATAAACATTGACATTTGAAAAGTAAGCATTAATTGTTTAGAGTCATGCCAACTTGCATGCTCGGGTCAATTTGATTTTTCTGCTTGGAATACTCATTTATGTCGTTAAGAATGAGGATGGTGGTTGGAGAGAGTCTCCCACGTTTCAATATATGAGCAACATTGATAATGAAGCAGGTGGGGAAAAAGTGAACCAAACACGTCGCAATCATGAATTGCTAGGTATTGTAGGATCCTGATAATACTTACTTCGGCCACACTAATAATTGAGAAGGTAAGACAAATGAATTAAGGCATTGATATGCAGACAAACGTTACGAATAGCTAAACAAAGCAAAATCGAAAATAGTTTTAAACTTTTGTTATGTCTTTTTTCTTCTTCCATTGAGGACATTTCGCAACAGCAGTTTTTAAATTTGGGACAACATATTGTAACACGTTATTTTTTCTATGTTTTGCAGAGATGGTTCTCTTTTCTACTTGAAGACATTATTTCGTTATTTGATGTTGTTGCATTAACGCAAGAGCAGTTTTTTTATTTATTTGGGATTAACATCACGTTCTGTAAAACGTGATTTTTTCTGTTTTGGGTAGAGATGGTTTTTTGTTTTTTATTGAAAAACATTCCGTGATTTTATTGTTGTATTAACGCAACAGCAGTTAATTGATATGGGATGAACATCACAATTTGAAACACGTGATTTTTTGTAAGTTTTGGATAGAGATGATTCTTTTTTCTACTAGGACATTATTTCGTTGTTTTGATGTTGTTATATTAATATGCCGTGTAAAGAAAGTTGTAAAATGTCTTTATATTGAAAAAATTATAACAAATCGGTTAGTCACTAGAAATTAATTTTAATATTATACCGTGAGTCTTGACCTTTTAATTACCCAATCACGTAGATCGTTAAATTATTAAGAATTATTAAGAATGGGAAATCTTAACAGACGATGGGAGAAAGGAAGAAGAATTATTAAGAATGAAGAGTTGCGAAGGAAGAAGTATTGTATAGTTTGTAACAGTAACAGAAACAGTAACAGTAACAGTAACAGAAGGAAGCAGCCTCATCTATCAGAAACTAACAATGTTGACCCCTTACAAGCGACGTCAATAGAATGGAAACCATGGTCCCAATGAAAGTCACAAAGGGTCTGGTTAATTTGAAGTTGGTGGGGCTGAATAGGGTACATCCCGGAGAAGCAAGCATAGCAATAGTTAGTAGCATGATCCCCCAAGAGAATCTTCAACTTATCCAAGGGAAGAAAAGCAAGTGAGTCGGAGCCAATAAAGTCCCTTATCTCCTCCACATTCATCCTGTTTGATATCAACTCCTCAGAGCTGGGCGTGTCCACACCATAATAACACGACCCAATAATCGGTGGACACGCAATCCTCATGTGAACTTCCTTAGCACCTGCCTCCTTTAATAGCCTCACAATCTTTGACGATGTTGTACCCCTCACAATAGAATCATCCACAACAACAACCCTCTTCCCTTGAATCACACTTGGAACTGTAGACAGCTTCAGCTTCACTCCAAAATCCCTTATTTTCTGCGAGGGTTCAATAAAAGTCCTCCCCACATAGTGTGACCTAATCAACCCCTGCTGAAAGGGAACCCCAGCCTTTGCAGCATAACCGAGCGCAGCCACAACCCCAGAATCGGGAACCGCGATGACCACATCGCACTCAACAGGACTCTCGGTGGCCAAAATTTCCCCGAATTTATTTCTGGACTCGTACACTGACCTCCCGAAAACAACCGAGTTGGGAAGCGCAAAGTATATATGCTCGAAGATGCATTGCTTTGGCTCCGGATGAGGCACCAGGCAAAGGGATTGGATTCCGGTCTTGTCCACGACGATAACCTCACCGGGGTAGACCTCTCTCTCGTAAGTAGCTTCGATCAAATCCAGAGCGCATGTCTCGGAGGCGAAAACCACAGCACCGTTGGATCTCCTTCCCATGACCAAGGGTCGGAAGCCCAAGGGATCCCTGACGGCCACCAGTTTGTCCTCGGTTACGAAGACTAGGGAATAGGCGCCTTGGAGATGCTCACAGGACTCGAGGATTCTAAGGAGGAAAGGTCTGTGTTTGGAGGTGGCGATGAGGTGGAGAACAACCTCGGTGTCGGAGGTGGTGTTGAAGATGGAGCCCTTGTCTTCGAGTTTGGATCTGAGGGAGCAGTAGTTGACGAAGTTGCCGTTGTGGGCTACAGCCACGGAGCCGAAGCGGTATCCGGCGACCAAGGGTTGGACGTTTTTGAGCATGGATTGGCCGGCGGTGGAGTAGCGGACGTGGCCAATGGCCGAGGTGCCGGGTAATTTGGAGAGCTTGGACTCGTCAAAGACCTCGGAGACGAGGCCGACGCCGGTCACAGATTGGAGGATGTTGTTGTGGACGGCGACGATGCCGGCGCCTTCCTGGCCACGGTGCTGTAGGGCGTGGAGGGCCAGGTAGCAGAGACTGGAGGCCTCCGGGTCCCCATAGATTCCCACCACGCCACACTCTTCACGGAGCTTTTCGTCGTTGCATGGGAGAGCCAAAGGCATAGATTGGTGGGCCGAAATGGAGTGAGAGAGCGCTTTTTCGTTTTGGAGGGATTTCTTATGGAGAAAACAAGCGTTGCTCTTGCTGCTGCGGAAAGGAAAGGAAGAAGAGGAGGACATGTACATGGACAGGGTTGAGAGATTACATGCACATGCAGCCATGACCACACCCACACTTTCTCCTTGCTTTTTTCTTACTTCTTCTCTTGGATCTACACCTACTAAATCCCCACCTTCTCTATTCTAAATACTCTATATATTTAAATTAACAAAAATCAAATAATTTTCCATCATTTTTTACAAAATTACCAAACACGCACATCTCTTTTTTTTACACATATATTCTTTTATATTCCAATTAAAACTTACATATTTTAAAAATAATATTATCTCACGTTATATTTTTATAATTAAAATTATTTTTTTTTAATGAAATTATTTTATTTAGA
>JAMLFT010001020.1:0-34218 GCA_026544285.1 Pachyrhizus erosus | reverse complement strand
GTGCTCTTCCGATCTTATATATATTTGATCCATAACAAATATTTATTATTTTTTATGATCTAAAATTATAAGAATAAAAACAATTAGAATGTCTTATAATTGAGAGTTATGAGAAAATTTTAGTATTGTTGATGTTGTTATAGTCTTAATTTATAAAAATAAAAAATTATAATATTAAAGTTTGAATTTTGAAACACTAATATAATTTTACTAAATGAAAAAAAAAATAGATATGACTTATAATTCTTAGTTTAGACATAAAATATATTTTATTTTTTATTTAATAAATATATAAAAAGATAATAATTATAAATATAGTCAAAATTTTAAAATATATAATTTCTATTAAATAAGTTTTTTTTTTAAATTTAGTACACCTATTTGTGCATAAATTATATAATAAAAGCACTAATGTGGGTGATTAAATTTTTCATTAATGTTACATTTGATTAATTCAAATTAATGACTATTATAAACTTAAAATCTTGATCAACAACTAAAAGTTTTTCAAGTGATTTTACACATATATGCTAATCTAAAATTATTTGATATCTTATTTATATAGATCAAAATGGACATTATATATTTTTCAAAATATGCTAAAAAAGGAATCATTTGATTACTTTCATATTATTGTTAAATTTTTATAAAATTTGACATAAACAATCAATATAATACAAAGCTATAATTCAATGATTGGATTGACATAATTTATAGTTTATATAAAAGTTATTAAATTATGTAATAATTATAAAAGTTATATCGATATAATTTGATTACTTTTCGTACTAAAATATTATTAAAAATGAATTTATAATTGCATAATAAATAAAAACACATGTATGATGACTTAAATTATTTTAAAATATAATGAATTGTAATTAAAATAATCTCAACATATTTTTTTTTCAAAATATTTGTTACTTAATAATATATAATTGATCAATATTGGTTAATATAAGTGGTAGTGACTTATGACTCTTAATCAAGTGGTTCAAAATTTAAATTTTGATTTTGAATATGGAATAAACTATGTTACTTATGAGCACTCATAGTTTTTGATAAATATTTACTGCTTCTTTTGATAGTGAGGACTTTATACCAAAAAATATATAATTATAACAAAAAATCAGTATAAACTAAAAATATTTAATCAATAAGCATATGATGACTATAATCACTTTATAAAAAAATAAATTATAAAATATAACAATATAATTAATTTTTTTACTCCATTTATTGGTTAAAAATATACAAAAATAATAACACAATCTATCATTCTATTAATTTTAATTCACCTTCCTCGCTTACATGATATTATCATGTTAGTAACATAACCTTACAATGAATGTTTATTAAGTTAGCTGTATAAGTATTATTTTGTAACTTTCTCTTGTTTTTTTTTTAAATATTTCTTTTGTTATAAAAATTTTAAAATAGATTTTGATAATCTAAAAAGACGAAACTATGAAGCATTTACTATCAATAACACTTGCCATTATTTTGATTATTAAAAGAATTCAAAGATATTATTTTTTATTTAATTTTAAGACATAAAACTTATTTTATTATATTCACCTATATGAAATTACTTAATTACTAAATTTTAATGAATAATTTCGTACACCAAAAAGTTATAAAATAAATAAAGTTTGACAAATTATATTAGAATAGAACTCAAATATAAAATTTATCTAAGGTTTAAAAATTTCTAGACATAGATCTATTCATACTCTTAATACCATTTTTAAAAAAAATGTTATTATAGTAGTGTATCATTTCTAAATAAGAAAATTAATAAGGTTAATTTTTTCTTTCATTTATTTATTAGCTTTTTTATATTATAAAAAAATTTAAGACAATATTTATTATAGAGAATAAGTATTATTTAATAGATCATGAAAAGGTATTTAGCAATGTAATTTATGCATTTTGTTTTCAATGTTTAATTATTTAATCTGTTTTTTTAAAATAGAAGGTTTTTTTTTTGTAATTTACATGTTATTATTTTTTGCGTACAGGTACAGATTTTTTTATTATTTAATTAATTAATGTCAAGTTCTCATTATTTTAATTAGTGCACTATATTTTAAACATTAAATTATTTAATAATAATGGATTTCAATTATCGTGAAGCCTTAAAAATTTATATTTAATCATTCACAAAAAACGTGTGGCTCTCACTATTGTAGTATTTTAAATGTATCCAATTTAAAAATTAAATATTACAATATTGATAAAAACATTTACTCTTATCGTTTAAGTATGTTATAATATAATATTTATTAACTATTTTATGATTTTTTTTATAACATATTTAATCATTTGTATTTTTTCTTTATTTGTATGACTAATAAATATTAACAACTTTTACACTTATTTTTATATTGACTATCTCTATTTCTTCTTCTTCTAAACAAACATAAAGCACTATATTTTATATTTTAATTTTATTATTCTTGATATAACTCATTGTTGTTTACATGAATTTTTTCTCTCAATATAATATTATCTACATTATTTCATATATATATATATGTATTTATATTTTTTTCTTAAAATTTATTATACCATTTATTTGTTGACTCAAAAAATGTTTTATAATTTTTTCATTTTTTATTGTATTATCTATGTCTATCAAATATAAACTATAATTTAATTAATTGTTATAATTTACCTATAATATAAAAGACCCATACATACATCACACATAAAAGTATTAATTTTCATTAAAAGAAGAAAAAAAAAGTATAAATCATCGAAGCTGACAAGTGAGAAAATCATCAACCTAAATAAAAAAGATTTTTTTTTTTTAAAAAACTATTTTAAGATTTAAATTATTTTTAATCTCACTAATATATATTTTTTATTTTAGTTTTTAAAAAATATATTTTTAAATGGTGTTTAATTTTTTATTATTTTAGTGTTGTAATATATTTATTTTAGGTTTAATTATTTTTTGTCTTTATAATTATAAATTTTTTTATTTTAGTATCTAAGTTTAACATGTCCAATTTTAATTTTTATAATTATAAATTTTTTTATTTTAATATTTATAATTTAAAATATCTTATTTTGGTCTCTATAGTTATAAAAACTTTGTATTTTGGTACTTATAATTTAAAACATTTTATTTTTATTTTTATAAATATAATTTTGTAATCAATTTTTATTGTCTAAAATCATTTAATATTAATATATGTAGAGATAAAACGATTAAGAAATTCTAATTATAGAAACAAAAATGAGATGTTTTAAATTATAGATATTAAAATATAAAGTTCTTGTAACTAAAACACAAAAATATAATATTTTAAATTATAAATATTAAAATAAAAAAAATATTTTTATTTTTCAACTATAGATAAAAAAATAATTAAATATTTATTTATCATTTTTATCTTTATAATATGTAGTTAAATTATTTTTAATCTCAAAATATTTTTAAATGACAATTCAAAATAGACAAAATGTTATAAGAACTAAATAAAAAAATATATTACCAGTACTAAAATATATTAATAAAGATAAAAATAAAAAATTATATGATTTATTTTAAAAATATTTTTATAAAGATTAAAATAAAAATAATATATTATAAAACAAACAAACATATTTAAATTTGTGTTTTTACTAGTTAGATTCAAATTCAAATTTTGATTTTATATTTAATTTTACATATATTTTAGTTATTTTATTTTGATTTAATGAAATTCTAGAATAGTATATGATATCATAAAAAATAATTTAATTAATTAAAATAAAAATAAAAAAAATACAAAATTGAGAATTTAATTAAAGTTACAAATTTTATAAAATAAGATACTTAAAAATAAAAAAATTATGTATAAAAATTAAAGAGAGACTAAAATTAAATTTAATAAAAAATTTTTATAAGCATGAAAATAAAAATAATACTTCTTTCTATCTTTATTATTATAAATTTCATTAATTTATTTATCAAAATTAAAAATAAATTAATTTAATTAAGAATATTAAATTTATTTTAAATTAATATATTTTTTACAAAGTTTTTCTTATAAACATTTTCTTTTATTGACATGTTATTTTAGGACTGACTTAAATATATCTTATTAACAAAAAATAATTAACACAAGAATATTTCAAATTAGATCTTACTATAAAGATGAAGTAACACTTTTTTAATTAGTATCTGGTCATAAAGAAGGGAAGAATATATTGCAAGGGAAAAAAAGCATATTCAAACCATGTTTTTACTATATAAATTCAATGCAAATCCATTTTTAAAAAGATCGTGTTTGTGTTATGTGTAAGAAAAGCACAGCGCGAGTAATGAAGACGGTCGACGAGAGCGCGTGAAAGAAAATGAGTTTCAATGGCATAGGAAGGAAGTGAAAGAAATTATTCTTTGCTCCTTTACTACTCCTTCCTTCCCTTCCCTCTCTTCTCTTCTCTTCTTACTATCTCTCTCTATTCTCTTTCCTTTGCAACCATTTAAGGTTCGTTTTCCGATTCCCAATTTCGTTCTTTTCTTCTCTTCTCTTCTCTTTCCCTTTCACTGTTAACAAACCTTTTCATCATCAACTTCTTCTTCTTCTTCTTCTTCTTCATGCTGAAGAAAACGCTGCTGCTTCAGTCCTGCTACTTTAGGTTTGGAACCAATTGGTACTGTTTTCCTTCTCTTTTCCCTTTTCCATTCCGTTTATTGTTGTTTCCTTGTTCTTCCAATGCGTGTGCTTCGTCAATTGGAGTTCAGCGGAGCTCCAATTAGGGTTCTTGCTGTTGCTGCTTTCACTGATTGTTAATTCGGTTCGTTTCAAACAACGAGTCCCGTGCTCTGTGGCTTCCGATTGTTGCGAATTTGTGATTCTCGTTTTTGGTCTGTTGAATTGAGAGGTTCTTTCCCGAATTGGGGATTTTGAAGATGAACTGTGTGGAATTTGGAAATGGTTGAGAGTTCGCGTGGTTGTGTTGTAAATTGTGGATTTTTTTTTTATGATTTTTTTGCTGTCTTGTTTTGGGGTTTTTTTGCTTATGTCTCTGCATTTTTCATTAACTGCTGCAGGGATTTCGGGATGTGTATCTGCGAGTGAATTAAGGAGAATGACATTTTTTGGGTCTGTTGATTGTGTTGTAGATTGGGGGTTAGGCTGTTCGAGTGTTGTTGTTTGTTGAGTTTGTGGTCAATGTAATCTGGTTTTGAGTGCAGATGATTTTGTGATGCAGTCGACTGGGTGGTTTTTGTAGAGTAAGGTTTGTTGTTTTTATTGTTGTTGTTGTATTGGTTTATTTTGTTGAAGAGTTTGGAACATAGTCGGCAGACGAGAAGAATTGAATTTTTTGTTGGATGGGTAATAAACTTGGGAGGAGGAGACAAGTGGTAGATGAGAAGTATACAAGGCCGCAAGGGTTGTATAATCATAAAGATGTGGATCATAAGAAGCTGAGGAAGCTGATACTTGAATCAAAGCTAGCACCTTGCTATCCTGGAGATGAAGAAAATGCCTACGAGCGTGAAGAGTGCCCAATTTGCTTTCTGGTCTGGTTTCTATCGCATACCTTCTACATTTGCTTTGTTTCTCTTTACTTATCCTGTTACTTAATATTTTTTAAAAACTGAACAAATAAGTCAATTCAACTGAGCACACTTATTTCGAACTGCTAATTTTACCTCTGGGTTACCTTGGTTGGATTTAATGATTTAATTTATGACCTCTTTGAAATCGAAGCAAACTGATGGAGAATCTTTCTGGACTGTTTTTACTTCTTGGTTCCTTAAAGTCTATTTCAAGTTGTGAACTTCACATATGGATTTTCTAATCATCCCATTCCATTGTGTTTTTTTTGGGCCCAAATTTAGTATTATCCAAGTCTAAACCGATCAAGATGTTGCACAAAGAGCATTTGTACAGGTAATATTTTGGTTATCTTCACTGGGTATATATTCTGATATTAGCATTTGATTGCAACCTGACTATGTTCCTTTTATCAGAGTGCTTTTTGCAGATGAAAGTTCCAAATTCAACTCGGCCTACACAGTATCCTGCATTACTAGTTGTTTGCCTTCAATATGAAGGCATAACTCATAGTTTTTGGTTTACCAACTTCCATCTTTTGTTGTTTTAATATTTTAGCATAGTTGCCTGCCTTAACAGCATAAGATGTCCATTCTGCAAAACAGCAAATTATGCTGTGGAGTATCGTGGTGTGAAATCAAAAGAAGAGAAAGGATTGGAACAGATTGTAAGTTGTTACCTAACATGATTATTGATTTTAGGAATGCATTTTCTGAAATATTTTCACAATTAATGATGATCGTGTGCATTCTCATAATTGTCCAGGAAGAGCAACGTGTTATAGAGGCAAAAATTAGGATGCGACAGCAGGAACTTCAGGATGAAGAGGAAAGAATGCACAAAAGACTGGAAATGAGTACTTCAAGTGTGAATGTGGCGGTTGCAGATGTTGAATACAGTTCAAATGCAGGTAATCTTTCAACACAGTTCTGGATTTCATTTGTATATATGTGACTAATTCTAGTTATATAAATTAATTCTTTTGTTTCAATCTTGTAGTGTCTGCATCTTCAATGTCTGTTGTTGAACATGATGAAATTGTTTCTTCTCAAGATTCACGTGCCACATCAGTCGTTAGACCAAATTCAACTGCTAGGACCAATAGGTATGCTAGCCTTCATTGTTTTTTTTTTTTCCAGATGTCCTTAATTTTTCTTATTTGGTCTCTTTGCATATCTGCATTCAATGTTTTCTTACTGACTTAGGGTATTAAATATTAAAAATCAACAACAGGAAGAAAATGAGTTGGCATGTCTAACTGCTGAAAAGTTGTATGGGAATTTAACATTGCTTCATACTGACTACAATCCTTTGTTTTATATTTTTCCATGAATATTGCACCTGTTGGATTATACTATGTTCATCCAATATTGAGTCCATTAAGAATGAGACAATAATCTTCTGTCTTGTTCTGAATTGAACCATTAATCTGTGATCCTGTGCCTATAGTTAGTGATTTATACCTATGAGGTTATGAGGATCATACCTATTCTTCATCTGGACTCTATAATCATAAATAGACTAAAGTTAATTATGTGAAGAGCATAAGTGAGCATAAGTCCATATATAAGCTAAATTAAAACCATAAACTAATGGAACACTCGGTATTGCTTAGGTCTACAAATTAGTATTTTAAGTACCATGATTGACTATCTCTTGCATTAAAATTAACTCCAAACCCCTCCCTGAAATATTCTAATTTTGGGTAATTCATCCAGCATTTTAAGTCTTTGTTTTCATTGAAATCCCTATATGGTAAGTACTTTATCATATTATTACGTGAAGAAGGAAATTGAACAATCTCGAATTATATTGTGGCAATTGTTAAGTGATAGTCTTAGCAAATAAGAAAGGCAATAGATTTCTAATTTTGTTTTATCATAATTGAAAAGAAATATTCTCAACAATTCTTTCATTGTTACTGTTCACAGTTCTAGTCCAGCATCAGAAAATCTGCCTGCTTCTATGAGCTCTGCAGAATAAATCATAATTAAATTCCGCAACTTTAAACTTACTCCAACTCAAATTTATATAACATTTTGTTGATGGATGTTCAATTTCATAATTGCTTATCTGGTGAAGTAGATGAAGAGGGAAATTGATGTAATAGGTTAATTACTATTATGCTAGCCTTGAAGTTTTGATTCAAATGGATGAATATGGATAGATGTGCAAGAAAGGATGAGTCACACAGATGGACAAGTGTTACCAGTGACTAGCTTTTTTAAAGGAGGATTCAAAATGCAGATCAATATGTGGAAAATCCAAGATTTATTTATTTTTTATTAGTACATAATCAATTTACAGTGATGCTTTTATTTGTGAATACACTTGTGAGTTTAGAGGATTTTCCCTGCTTTTTATGTAAGAGATTATAAAAGCTCCTCCAACTTCATTATCTCCGTACAAAGGAGAAAACAAATTAAGAGGAAAAGATAGATAAACCTCCTTTTTGTTATTAAATAGATTTTTGAAGTTTTACTTGTCAATTTCTTCTATTTATTGCTGCTCATGTATGCGTAATTTGAATTAAAAAGTAAAATGGAGACAATTATTTAAGAGGTAGAATATTTTATGGATTTGTACTATGTTTTAGTTATGTTACCACTATCTGCCCATTATTAAAACTTGACTCCTGTACTATACACTCTGCATATCTTATAGTCTGAATTGATAAGGGGATTCTATAATATTTTTTCAAAAAATTTAGGGTTTAATGTATTAAAAAAACATTATATGATGAATGCTTTATGTGGATAGCACAAAAAATTAACATATTTAAATACTGCTAGGTCTTACACACAAATTTTATTTTATGTTATCACCACACTGGGTTTAGGTAGAAGCCTTGGGGTTTAGTTACAATACTTATCTATGTCATCCCTCACCTTTCACTCACTGTTTCACCCTTTTCTCTCCCTCACTGTATCTCTGGTCTTTGAGAATCTTATTTGCATTTGTATCACAAAGTGGAGTCACTTGTCCTTGATAAACCCCCAAATGGTCAATCCTACACTCTCATCCTGTTACTGACTTCATCTGGCTTTAACCCACTTTCATATGTTAAGGCAGTTTTTATCTCCTTCAACTCATTGTCAAATGGTTGCGACATAGAATCCCTCCTTTTGTCATCTAGAGACTTCTCTCTGTTTCAGTAGAAACGCAATCCTCATTTCTTATGATGAAGGATTGCTAGATGCATAGTGGAAATGGTGGCAGTAGCATAAAACACTGGTAATGTTACAGCAATTGCTGGCCAGTTCAAGGAATCTGAGTCTTGGGCACAATTTCAAATTTTATATGGCTCAGATGAGGTATGCAATTTCATATTTCCAGTAGGGAAAAAAAAGAAGAGGGGATACATGTCTTTTTGGAGCTGAATTTCCTTAAAAAAGTCTCAGCATTGTATTAGTGCAGGGTGCCTGTGTACACTTTGACCCTACATAAAAAAAAAACCATAAGAAAGAGAGAGAGAACTGTTGTATTTTTGGGGTAAAGTAGTTTCTTTTCTTTTCCCCCCATATCCATACATTTTTTGCATATGGTAGATCATAAGCAGAAGTGACTGAGTGTAGATGTACAATTTGCTTTTGTTTGGTAGATTTGGACTTATTGGTATCTCGTATAGGCTGTCTTGAACACCTGTTGATATGTATGACCCAGAGGTGATGGAAACACAGATACTTTAAATGGCTGCCATATTGGTATTGGACAATTCTAGCCAGCTTGGTTGCATCCTGTATTTATTGTTGAACATTTGTGCCAATGTAAGACGTCATAAGAATTGTATTAATGGATACTCTTCCATAATGTCTGCAGTGACAAATGTGAGGCTAATGACATTCAATTTGATGCTCATATTATTACTCCACATGTATATTTTTAAAACTTCTTGCTGAAGAGAAATTTTTTTTTTCTCTACTTTTTCTCTAATCATTGATTAGCCCAACTGCTATTTTTAATTTATGATGGCTATAGAATATACTAGGTGAGAAACGAGAACTAATCTTGACCATATGAACGGGGGCCTGTGAGTGGCTCTGTGTGTGCATGTGCTTTATGAGATGATATAGCTGTATTTTTGTGTTGTGTTAGTGTTGTATGTGATACTGCACCTATATATGTGCAATGTAGGTGGAGCCTTGTCTTATTAAATAAATATTAAATACTTGTGTTGGTTTATAGAAGTGCACGAGTTCTTTCATATATTTTGGAAACTAAACATTTTGGGCTTACATTGTATTTTCTCTCAAATGCTGAAAACTGCAGAGATGATGAATTTGATGTTGACCTTGAGGACATTATGGTCATGGAAGCAATTTGGCTTTCCATTCAGGTAAAAGACTTTTGTTTGAATATGATTACCTGTAAGCTATTAATGATTTAATTTGTTACTAGAGGTAAAGATCACAACTTCCCTACAACATAGTGGTTCACTGTTCACTAGTTTTAAAATCATTTAACCACAAACCATAAATCTATTGTTTTGGTGTCAAATTTGAAGTTATTCAGTTTCAGTTTATTTTGTTCATGACATGTGCAGTACTGATGAAAATAAGTAAATTATTCCCTCATTCACGTCTGTGTATATAACTAATAGCTTTGAACCAACCCTTTATTAAAAGTATAGAACCTTGTTGTGCATGTATATCAAATTTTGATCCTCTTAATTACCTTGTGATCTTCAATGTAAATAATAATTTCAAGAAACAATTTTAGTTTCTATATATATACCTAGCTCTAAAAGATTCATGTTTGATCTATTAGGGTGAAAACAAGTTACTCATACTTCAATGATTTTCAGTTTTTATCTGTTAGGTATAGTGTGAAAGTGAATGCAACTTAGCATCTTTGTCAGCTTGCAATAGCACTCCAAAGTCCAAAACAAAGGCCCCTCTTTATGATTTTGGGTAACTGATAGATTTCTTGGGAAAGCAACCATACTCTGCAATCCAGATCTCTGCTAATTTCTTTTACATAATGTTTATATAGACTTGGGTTCAATGTGTAGTGTATACATGGCATATCCACCATTCATAGTATACATTACAACTATAAATATGTGCATATTATGAAATTCAATGGTGGATATACTGCCAGAGTGCCACGTACAAAGTTCAGTGAACTATATTAACACTGATCAATGGTTTGTGTTGTCCAGTTTATTTGTTGATTGTGATTGACTTAAATGTATGTATTATCATTACAGGAGAATGGCAGACAGAGAAACTTATCTTTTGCCGATGCTACTTCTGGACACTGTGTATCTGATGGTCGTTATGTTTCATCCATCCCAACCGTCATGGGTCCACCAACGGGATCATCGTCATCTCCATCTGGGGGTCTTGCTTGCGCCATTGCAGCTCTTGCTGAGCGCCAGCAAATGGCTGGAGAATCATCTATGAGCTTCACCAATGAAAATATGTCATCATTCAACACACTACAGGGTTCCAGAAGGTTTTATAACAGACTTGGCAGGGATATGGCTAGTTATCCGCCTGCTGACAACCTTAATGAGGAGCCACCAGACGAAGCTGTGGCAATGACTAGGAGTCACGGTGAATGGGACACAGACCATGGGACACAGTTGACTGAAACAGCAAGCTATACAAACTCTATTGCAGCAGAAGATCGTGGTGAACTATCTTCTTTGCCACGGTCTGATGATATTGATGGAAACCTTCAAAGTGCAACAGAACCTATTATTCCTGAGAGTTTTGAGGAGCAGATGATGTTGGCTATGGCTGTCTCTTTGGCAGAAGCTCGAGCCGTGTCAAGTGGACAGAGTGCTTCTTGGCAGTAGTTTTTGGTTGAGGTGCTGGTTCAATATTTCTTAAATTGGTGATGCTTGCCTTGGCTATTCGGCAAGCCGAGTCCAAGGTTGAGAATTTGAGGAAAGTTCACTCATTGTGTGCAATTTGTTCAAGGATCAGGTAGTGATCTCTTCTCACACGAATTTATATATATAAATGTCAAAGAAAACTAATGATTCTAGTAGGTGAAAGGTGCTGCTTAATGCCATTTTTTTTTTTACTTGTGTTCGATGTTCTCTCCCTTCTATGTCCTCTCCCTGGCCCCTCATTGGTTTTCTGTAAATAGTTTGTCTTTGATAGATGTACTTTCATTCTTACAGTAATATATGGCACATTTTAGACACGTACTGAAGAAAGGGAATTAAATTTCTGTCATGAAAACTTATCTGTTTTTTTCTCCTTAGGAGGTCTGTATTTTACCTTTATTACTCCATATGTATCTTTTCCCGTCTGGTTATTGTCTGTGCGCGACATTAGAAAAAGATATGGCAGGCAACTGTACTTATGTAATTAGCATTGCCACTGAGTGGCCTTCCATTCCATAGCCATTACATTTCCATGCTTCACTGGTTATGATAATTGTATGTTGTGCAAGGACAATTCCTTGTGCCCTTTATGCGTTAGTAATTGGATTGAGACTTGTGATGCACAATGAATAGATGAGTGAGAACCCTCTTCCTGGTGACACTAATAATTGCAGACAAATACTTCATTGATAATTGGAAGCCATACCAAAATATCTACTAAGCCTCTCTGCTTCCACACAACCAACTTGCTCTCTATAAGAAAGGGGTTCAGAGTAATTGAAATGATCGATCACCTAAGAATTATACTTTCTGTTTCAAAAAATTGAAACGCTTATAAGGTTTAAATTTTTATGTTCATATAATTGACGGGGCAAAAATCCGTAGCATATTAATAATTAAATAACCAAATTATTTCGGAAGTTCACTTTAAACAAACGTAGCATATTAACTAAGTGTTGCCTAATGAGGTAATGTAAGTGGGATGTAATGGTATTTGACCGGTGAATTAACACATGTATGCGTTAGTGGCTGAAGTTTCCGAATATGTATTTCTCGATAATAAAAAAATCAGAGCTGTATAAGTACACTAGAGCAGCAATAGCCTGTGTGATTTTGCCATGTGAATAATACTACGCTGATCTCCGTGACTTGTGTTAATATAATTGTCCACTGTGCTAGCCACTGATCATACACGTTGAGGCCCACGACCAATCTTTTTATTTTAATGGGCACCTCCAACTAGTAAGAAGATTGGAATGTTATAACTGAAAAAAAAAAAAAAAAAAGTAAGATCGGGCAGAAGTATCTTTTAATTTTTTGGGGGGTTCAATTTTCACTGGCGATTGTTCTTTGATAGGTCATACCTGATTGTTCTTTATGGCATGCCTGACTTTGATGAAATGTGAGAAAGTCCCAACCCAACAAAACACTTTTGTTGGAGGTGCCAAGGTGTGCTTCGAAGGGTTTCATGTTAATTCTTTTCGTTGATATAGACGAGTAAAGATAAATGGGAGTTCATTAAACGACAGAAGACATTACAAGCCAAACTATTCCATTATCCTAAGAACCAAAATTGAGCGTGGGAAAATTTTGATCTTGGACTTTTTGTTACTCAGTGGCATTTTGAATTAATTGTTGTTGACTATATAGAAATTGGTTAATCACTAACCAGATTTTCCTAAGAGGAATGGTCACCGCTTCTGAAAGATATGAATCACGTGAATTTAATAAATAGCAAAAAAGCTGAATTCAGCTTCAGCGTATGGGCACCAACTATAGAATTTATTCTTTTAGCATGACTTTATGATGCAAGCTTTCAGTCCAACTGTATGAAGTATGAACAGTCTTTTTCTAAAATCTGTTCGTGATTTAAAATAATAATAATAATAATAATAAAATTAATTTACACGAGTGACACCAAGTCCTAACCGTATATTTTGCATAAACAACGAACCAACATAAAAAAAAATATTTTATTCGACAACAGCATAATTCTTTTTGCATGTCTTTTGAAAACAAAAATATTTTTATGCGAATAATATATTATCTCAGATTTTTGAAAAAAAAATATTAATTATTGCAAATAATTAAATTATACAAAATCAAGAATGGATTAGAAATAAAAAAAAAAGAAAAGAAAACTAATATGCACTTGTTTGTTGAAATATTTAATCTTTTATCAATTATTCCTTATTCTTCATTCTCTGTGTCAAAGTTAAAATTTACTAGTATATATTCTTGAACAATTATCAAATATTTTAGAGTCTATAACATGTTTGATTATTAAAGATTAGAACAAATACTTGGATCATTATCAGTTTTTGGTCTAAGTATTCTTTAGATTATTAATAACTTTATGATTCTTTCTCAAGTGAAACCTCTTTATTCTTTAATGAAACCTCCCTAACTTTTCATATGGGTAGAAGAGAAATTACGTGTTAAACTTATTATATTGAAAACCATAGTTTTTATAGTGTGTTAATCTAAAAGAGTTTTCATTATTCTTTAATAGGTCAACAATAATATATGTTCATTTAAGTACATATCACCTTATTTAGTAGTATAATGAGTTCACTTAATTTTATCATATATAACAAAATCTATTAATAATAAATAGTTAATATAATTATTTTATAATATTAACCCACTTTAACTATTGAAACATAAAATTTTAACTTAGTGTAATTTCTAATTATATTATACCTACAAAAAAATATGTTCGTACAAAAAAATCGATCATTATAAATAACTTCTATCAAATTACTTGAATCATTCATTTTGAACTATTTTTAGAAAATATCAAGAACTATTTGTTATTATGAGAAAAATCATAATTATAAATTTATGTCGTATAACTATATATCAATTTTTTTATTCTTCTGATTTTTTATGCACATATATGAATTAATCTTTCATATGTTTCATAATTTTAAATTATTTTAAAATATTTTTAATTTAAAAATACTCATACAACGAATAGCAACATAATAAAACGCTTAAATTTTATCTATATTTACTTTTCTTGAAGTGTCATGAATATATTTGGCTCGTTTGTAGAATAAAAAGAATAATTTATTTACGAAAATTATTACCAGACAAAAAACTTGGTACTATTACCTTTATATCTAAGACTATTCACGTATGTACGCTTTACCTTTTAATTAAAGTGGACCCTGAATCTTAAAGAGTTCCAAACATATAATTAATCCATGCTCTATATAGAAAAGTTCATCATCAATTTCAAAATTATGCGTTATGGTTTTGCTTAATATTTTACCACAAACCTATGCTTTGTTTGGCCTATTATTTTAGTGCTCTTTAATTTCAAAGGTATACCAAATTTTCAAAGATCTCATACACATACTAAGATTGATCCAATACCATGATGACCCCTATCCATATAAAAAAGATAAAAATAGAAAAAGTAAAGAAATACTAAACTTGTCACCGATTTGATTAATCTAGTGTTGTGTGTGGGTATGGTCACTTGGTCAACTAATAATGTGGTTGGGCCAATGAAGTGGTTGAAGAGATATCATAACCATTTAAGCTTCACATGCATTGTCACAAATTCTCAAAACATAAGAAATCTCATCCACCTCTTCCCCACTCACATGCAAGATCTTTTTAACTAGCATTATGTTCTATGCAAATAAAAAAAAAATGGAAAGAAAATGAAATTGTTCTATTACCTTCTCCTAACTTTTGTTTTTTGCAAACAAAAAATTTCAATGATAATAACATCTCACAAATCACACTCTTCTACTAGTGATTATTGAACTAGCATAAAATGTGGTCCTGATCCTGGGTCCTGTACCTTATATTAAGAACAGTGTTTTAACAATGTAGGGTTCTGCCCTAGGAAACATACATGGGTATGGTAGTACATCCCATGTTGAGATTGTCATGAAAAAGTTGTGGTACACTGGCATAACATTAATTGTATAAAAAAAATTGCATTTAGATCCATTGAACTATAATCCATTTGTAAATAGCCACCTGAGTTTTTTTATATTCTATTCCTAAAGTAATAATTATCACAATAGATCATTCAGCAAAAAAGAAAAAATTATCACAATAGATTCTTTTGTTCAATTTCTATTAAATTGCAAATAGTTGTCAGTTATGCTATTCCCAGATAATTACTTGCTGACTAGACAAAAATACTGGTAATAGAAATAAAATTAAAAAAATGTTGTTTTCAACGAAATTTGAGGCTTAGTTGGTTTTATTTTTTAATTCCTTTAATTCATGACGAATAAATAAAATTAGATTAAAAATCAACAAACTCTATCACGGCTGGTATATAACTAACAAAACTATTTGCTTGGTTGTACATTGTGAAAGATAGGACATGTGCTGTTTTGAATGTATTTAATTTGGATAGATAGTATTTATATTTATTTTCATGATTTATATCAATGTCTTTAAATTTTAATTTATTTTAAAAAATATAATTACATATCATTATACATGATAAATTCATTGATTTTTATAATAATTATTTTTAAAATTATATTAACGATAATTTATAATAAAATAATTGTATAAAATAATTATTTTATACTATAAGTGTATTACTATTAAATTAAAAAAAACTTATTTATCATTAATTTAAGGAGTAAATAAGAACATATTATATATAGTTTAGGTGATTGGTTGCAAATAAGTCAAAGTTGTGACCTGAAACTAGATATGCAGTAAGTAGGAAGTGATGGAGAGACTGAAAACAAAAATAAAATTATTCAAAGTAGCAAGACAAGAAACAAATGATGGGATTTCAAAGCCTCACACCAAGGTCCCAAGTGGTGCTACCATTGAGCCAATTATGAGGACCATCATGGTACTATGGAAAAAGACAAGTTGAACATGCTGCTTTAATTTGGTAAGGCATGTGGAAAGGAATTTGACTCTGCTTTTTCTTTGTTAAACTTCAAATGAGGTTGCTCCTCATATAATACAAGTTCACATATTTTAGATCATATACACAAAAGATTAAGTTTAAGTGTGTTTTTTTAAGTTAGATAACTACTGAACTTTCTGTTGGTGGCGTTCATACAATGATTATTTATATTCTTGGCGTGCGAATCATTGAACATAGGTCTAGGTCGTGAGAGACCTCAAACAAATGAAGCAATTCTCAAGGGTATGTTTGGTTAAGGGATTAATAAAAGAACGAGAAATGAATAGAAAATGAGATGATTTTTCAAGTTGTTTGATTTAGAAAAGAAAAAAAATATGTATAAAATAATATAAATGTTTTTAATAAAAAAAATAACACAATGAAAGATATTTGTGTCATTTTATTTTGTTAGATCTTCTTCTTCTTTTTCATTCAATTTGGTTGAATGAAGTTTTTAGATGAAATCCATTAAAATACAATCATTTCTTTTTATATTCTAACAATCCAAATAAAGGAAAGAAACATTTTTTAATTTTTTTTCATCCAACTCTTGCTTTCTTTCCTTTTCACCTCATGTAAATACATCATAAATGTTTTTTCATATATATGTATGCATTTTGTAATTTGAATATATGTATAGTCAACTTATAATTACTTTTACATTATATTTAGGCTTAAACAATTTTTTGGTTCCTATAAAATAGTGTTTTATTAATTTTAGTCTTTTAATTTTTTTATTATTTTAAAATTTTAAAAATTTTAATTTTAATTTTTACTTTCAGATAATAACGTTAATGATGACATAACAATAATTTTGATACTCTAGTGACTTATATGATTAAAATAGTTAATGATGTTAAATTAATTAATGAGAGATTTGAAAATGACAAAAAAATTATATTTGATTATATTCTCAAAACTTTTTAATGATGTAACAATGAACTGTGAATGTCACTCTTAATTAATCATTTAATTATGTTTCTTAAATGTAGGGGCTAAAAAATAAAATTAAAAAAATATTATTTATTTTTCAGGAATCAAAATATTTTTAAGCCTTATATTTAATCTGAATCTTGGACAAATTTAAATTATTGATGCTTAATTAAACATGTATTTCATGTCATTTTAAGTTTTAAAAAATTAAACCTTTAATAAATATTATTTATTATTAATTTAAAATAAACTTTATTGTTAACATAATAATAATAATAATACATTTTTAATTTTATATTTAAGTTTTTTCTATATTCTTTTATTAATTATTCACATTAATTACTGTATTAAATATTTTTATAAATGTTTATTTCAATTTTTTAGCAGGTATCTAATATTTTAATTATCTCCATTTTCCTGCTTCTCTGTTGCTAGTATTATATTATTATCTTCTTTATTTAAAATATTGAAGTTAACATTTGAACTTATCAATTATTGCATCACAAAAGTGTAAAGTTATCGATACTTAAGTGATTTACCAACTTTTGTTTTTTTGTCGGAAATGGATGGTTTTGAATTATTTTCCTAATTGAAGAGATGAAAAGCAGTCCTAACAAATTAAATAAATTAATACCTTAATTAAAAAATATTAAATTATATAAAAAAATTAGATTCTTTTTTAAATATATACATTAATGGCTTATAAAAATAATATTACAAATTTTATTCACATTACTGTAATAATTGTTATTGCTAAAACAAGTTTTTAAAATTAAAATTACCTAATATGTATTTAAGATTGATTATATATTAAAATAAACTAAATGATTAGTTCATTTTATCTATTGAAAAATGTATTATTTAAACATAAAACTTGGATAAAATTCTTACAAGTCATAAGTTATAAAAGTCAAATGAAAATTTATAAGTTACATTATACTCGAATTCAAATATAAGATTAATCAAAAGCCCTAAAATCTCCAAATTCAACCTTGCACGGGTCAAAGTAATTGAATCATATTATTTTATTTTATTTTGTCAACGTATATCATCATATCCTTGGCATTGTTGTTTATTTACGTCATTATAATTCTCTTATGATTATAAATAAAAAAAATTCTCTTTTGATTTGTGAGATAAATGTAAGTATTTTTATTGTTATGTTTGGTTATAAAGAGAAATAATCAGATAAAAGAAAAATAAAATATTGAGTTGTTTATTTTTTAAAAATAAATGATAAATAAAGTAAAAATAAAATAATAAGATTATTTAGTTTAAATGAAATAAGAGAAAAAAATTAATAAATATATAAAAAGACTTTTATATGTGTAATATCACCAAGACAAATATGTCATCTGAGTGCATTAAATCAATTAAAATAATTATACAATCGGTTAAATGCATATTTGTTTATCCGTTAAAAGCTTGGTAGCACGAATTCCAATGTGCCTAAACAGAGAAGTAGCCAAAAAAAAAAAAAAAGAAAATGCTTTGGCAAAATTACGTTGCACATTTCTCCAACGTTAACCCAAACATAGGCTAAGTGTATCAGATTTGTGCAAAAGGGTACAAAAGTCATTGACTACTTGGTCTAATATGCCTTCTCTTTCTCGCTTATCATTGTAGAGAAAAAAAATGAAGGAAACTTTTTTCACTTTAATGCAAGAAAAGAAAGTGAAAAATAAATAATATAAAAAATATTTTTATAATAATAAAATAAAATATTTTTCTAATCTAGTATTTTTTTAAAATGTGTTATAGATATTTTATTTTATTTTAAATAAATTATAAAAATAAAAAGAGAAATAACTTCACTTTTAAGGGAAAGTGTTTTTCTTTTTTATGGATTTTATAAAAATAACTTTCTTCCTCTTTTTTTTTCTAAAAAATGGTAAAAAAAATTGATATTTATATCTCATCTTCCATTTATCTATTTTCTTTTACTTCATTTCATATCAAAGAAATAAAATATAAAAAAAAATTATTAAATAAGAATAAAACTTTGGAGAAACTCAAGATCTAAAGGTGAACAATCATCTATTTCAAACAATTAATTGTACTATGCTTGAAATGATTCTAAAAAAAATGAGAAGTCAAAGGAGATTTGGGATTCCTTAAAATATAAATATCAAGGCACTACTAGAGTGAAACAAGCATTACTAGAGTGAAACGAGTACAACTCCAGGCCTTACGATGTGATAGAAAGATTTTGCAGATGAAGAACGAAGAATTGATTAATGACTATTTTGCTTAAACTCTCACAATGGCAAATAAGATGAGGATGTATGGTGAACAAGTCTCTGATCTTAGTGTTATCGAAAAGATTATTTGCTCAATGACCTCTAAGTTCAATTGTGTGATGTGTTCTATTGAAGAATCTCACGATTAGGATTCCATGACTATAGACGAACTCGAGAATAGTCTATTAGTACATGAGCAATGGATGAATGGTCACAATTCATATGAAAAGCAAGTGTTAAAGGTTGCACAAGATGAGATAAGTGTTGAACGTGGTTGCGAAATGAGTGGTTTTCGAGACAAAGCTGTCTAAGGGAGAGGTAAAGGCAAAGGAGGTAGACAATCAATGGACAAGACAACAATACAGCGTTATTATTGTCATGATTTTGGACATTTCTAATATGAATGTCCAAAGAAACCATAGGATAACAAATCAAATTATGTTGTGGCTAATGAGGAAGTAATATTACTCATGACACAACTTTCATCAAATGGAGAATCAAATATGCAAGACATGTGGTTCATTGATTCAAGTTGTAGCAACCACATGATAACTAGAAAAGATTGATTCTCTTCTATTGATATTTCATTTTTGATGAAGTGAAATTGGAGAATGATTATGTACTAAAGGTGGTCAAGAAAGATATTGTTAGACTTTTGATTAATGGAGTTATTCATTTGGTTAATGATGTAGTTTATGTGCCTAAATTGAAAAATAATTTATTCAATGTGGGGCAACTCCAGGAAAAAGGGTTGACAATTGAAATGAAGCAAAATAGTGTAAAGTGGTTTGAGAAAATGACCTTACTTTTGAAACTTTTATGACTACTATTCACATGTTTGTTGTCTATGTAAAATATGTAGTTTCTCAACCTCGTTTTCAAGTTAGTTTATTGCCACCAGCTCAAGTTTGACACTCTTGTTATGATCACTTAAGTTATAATGGACTGAAAACTATAATAGAGTAGGATATGATGAAAAGGATGCCCTCTTTTAAACCATAATCTCAACTTTGTGAACATTATCTCAAATGAAAGCAACAAAGAGATTATTTTCCATGACACAATAATTGACATGCATCCCAATTGTTGCAATTAATTAATTCTAACATTTGTGGCCTATTAATCTTATATCAAATGGAAATAAAAGGTATATACTCATTTTCATTAATGATTTGAGTAGGAAAGTGTGAGTATATTTTCTTGTTGAGAAAGATTAAGCATTTGGTGTATTTAAGGAGTTTAAAACACTTTTTGAAAAATAAGTTGGTGTTTCTATTCAAATGTTGCACATTGATAAAGGGGGAAAGTATATCTCTAAGGAGTTTGTTCATTTTTGTAATGAACAACATATTCAAGTGGATCCACCACCAAATTGCAAAGTTATAAGTGTCAAGTGGATCTTCGAGACTAAGCTAAAGGAAACCATGGAGGTTGAAAAATTCAAAGCTCAGTTAGTAGCCTTTTGCAACAATCAAGAGGAAGCCATAAATTATGGAGAGATTTTTGCAATGATAAATCACCTTAAAACTATCAAAACTATTATTGCATTGGCAACTGCAAAGAGATGGGATATTTATTAGCTTGACATTAAATTAGCTTTCTTACATAGGACAATCAATGGAGATGTATATTTGGAATAACCACCTGGTTATGTATTTTAGGTGTGAACATCAAGTGTACAAGCTTAAGAAGATCGTATATGGCATTAAGTACACCTAGAGCTTGATACAACAAGTTAGAGTTCTATCTTACTGTTAATGATTTCTTGAAATGCCCACATGAATACACTTTATTTATAAAGAATGAGGGAAGTAAACTTTTAATTGTGTGTGTTTATATATGTCATGATGTTTCAAGAGTTTAAAACTATGATGATGAATGGGTTTGCAATGATTGACTTAGGCAAGATGATACATTTCTTGGGGATTAAAGTTTTGCAAAGCTGTAATGATGTTTTCATTGGGCAAAAAAAATATATTAAGGATACGTTAGACATATTTAATATGTTTGACTATAATCTTGTGAAGAATCCTATTGTTTTTAGGTAGTAGGTTACTAAAAGCAAACAAAGGGGTGAAGGTTGATAACACTTTGTTTAAGCAACTTGTTGGAAGCGTTATGTACCTTTTAGTTACAAGACAAGACATTGCACACTTTGTGAGTGTGATAAGTTGTTTTATGGAGCATCCAAAAGAAAAACATTTTCTAGCTGCAAAGCGAATTTTGAGATATTTACAAGGCAATCAAAATTTGGAAATTTTCTACTAAGGTAGAGGAAATGAAAAATTAATTATTTATACTAACAAAATGCAAAGGATCTTGAATATAGAAATAACACATCTAGTTATGTTTTCTTGTTAGGAGGATGTGTGATATCTTGGGTGTTAAAGAAACAACTTATGGTTAGCCTATCCACAACTAAAGCAAAGTTTATAACAACTACTTTAGGTGTGTGTTAATGTGTTTGGCTAAGAAGAATTTTAAAGCATCTATATTACTATCAAGAGGGTGTTACTGTGATGATGTCTCTACAATTAAGTTGTTCAAATATTCAGTTTTACATGAAAAAAGTAAATGCTAGGTTTCATTTTTTAAGAAATTTATGCAATGATGATGTTATTGAGTTAAATTATTGTAGTACAAGAGATTAATTGGTAGATATCATGACAAAGTCCTTCAAAGTTAAAGATTTTCATCAATTACAAAGTGCTTTGGACATGCTTGAAGATTCTAAACTACTACAAGGAGCATACAGTTTAAGGGAGGGATTGTTGATTAAGTCAAATATTTTTCTATTTTTATTATTTAATTTTGTTGTTGTTGTTATTCAATTTCCCACATTTAGGATTATGTTGTTAGTACATGGTGGAATAATTAGCTAATTTTTAAGAAGTCAGTTGTAGTTAGAGTCAAACAAATGGTTTGGGCTCACATACCACCTGCTTAGTCTACAATCCATATGGTACATGAGCTTAATTTTTTTGAGATTGTATAAATTGTGGATTTTTTTAAGTCCAATCCATTTATTTCGTGGGTTAAACAGACTTGTCTATGAGTCCTTATAAGCTTTTTACACATAAAAAAAAAAGGGATATGATTAGATGTAGGTATGTGTGTTTAATAAACATAGAATTAAAATTAAAAAATAAATAAATTAAGTACTTTTTAGATGATTGGTGATGGTGATACAATATTTTGATTTAGAATTGATTAAATGAAGATGTTTTAATTTATTTTGAGATTAAAAATGAGTTAAATTTTATTTTTTCAAATTTTAATTTTTTTCTCTAATTTTTTTTCCTAATTGCAGCCTGTTTAACTCACGGACTAACCCGTGTAATTACAGACTTGTTAAAATTACAGATTTCGCAAGACAAATTTTGCAAGCAGACTTATGTGCTTGTTCAGCTCTAGTTGTAATGTAAGTCTATAAATTTGTCATTTTTCATTTGCTGAAATAAGATGAATTGAAAGTGATTTAGTTATTGTATATACTCTTAAAACAGAGTTAATAATAATAATAATAATAATAATAATAATAATAATAATAATAATAATAATAATAATAATAATAATAATATTTTATCAATTATCTCGATTCATGCATGTTTTATTTTATGTTTCTTTAAAAATGGCACAATTAGTTAAAAATTAATAAATATGAGTAATGAGAAAAAAATAAAAATCTATTAACCAAATAGATAAATACTATTTAGCCATCTTGTTCGAGTGTGTTATTTTTTTATTCATAAGATTTAACAATAAAAAATTATAATAATTCATATATATTGTTTATTTAATTAAACAAAATTTTCACTTTTTTTTTTATCTATTTTGAGTGTATTGATTCACATTTTATTTGCGATGTGACACGGGGTTGAGACCAAAATTATTACATATACATCAGTCATAAAGGATGGAAATTAATACACTCATAATCATCATAATTTTTTTACATTTAATATAATTATTTATATTGTAAAATTATTACGAGACCTTGTGAATTTAAAAGCCAAGGCCCTTGCAATTAGTTCTTTTAAGATTTCGGTAACAGCAAAGCTTCAAGGAAAAAATATCTTATTTGTATAATAGTTTCATGTGACACTAGTTTTCATATATAAGCATAGAGAAAAAAAAAAAAAAACAGCGTTTCATTCGTACCTAATTATTAATTTAATCACTAGTGTTATACGTAAATCCACACTGTTTTTAGATGATTCTATGTCAGGCACGTGGACAATTTGGTTAAGAGATTTTGTCCACTCACACAAGACCAAACACATTACCTAAACGGAAAGCAAAATCCATTTTTTATATTCAACATTTCATTATTTATTTTATATTATAGTATAAAATTATTATTGTTGTTGTTATTAATATTATTATTCAAAGCCTTCTGAATTTTGAAATGAAGAGCTCAATGCACGCACCGTTGGGACAAAACAAGAGGAAAATGTTAAAAAACTGGGAAAGGTTTTGAATTGTGGAGAAACTGACAAAAAGACAAGAGCTCTTGTGTAAGTTACACAAGTTAGATTTCCAAGAGGGCAATACTCATAATATTAGACATTAATTATTGGGAATCATTTTCCCCAAAATGACCCTTTTATTTTGTACTCTTCCTCCTTCAAGAGTTTGAAAGTTGCACACTCATAAATAAGCACCACTAGTGTCACAGTTCATAACAGCTTTAATTCAAACTTTCAAACCTCATTTTTTCTCTCTTCTTGTGCCTTTCTACTTTCTTGGACTTCCTGGTTTTCTGCTTCTTTCTGGGGTATGTCTTTTTCACTTCATCATCTCTCTTTTTATCCATTTTGTATCAAATATTTACCACTTAAAGCATTCATTCCTTAACTTTGTGTGCTTAGCCTTTGTTGAGAGATTTTTCTCTCTTCCCATTTGTGGTGGAAGTTCATTCATTCATCATGAGATGCTTTCAGATCCTTCAACAGTGTTAGCTGATTGACACCATTTTTCTCTTCTTATGCAAAATATTGTCATCAAAAGGTGAGTGTTTAAAATCTATAGTAAATTCTCACTAACAGTATTGTTCACGAATTTCACAGAACAATAGAACATGTTTTGCTTTATATTTCCTCAATGCTTTTAAAATCTATACTACATTTTTTCCACATTGTCATTTTTCTTTGTTTTATGCATATATGAGCAATTTTCATCACACGTGTGGTGGGCTGATTTATGTTTTTGATTTTTTTATTGAAGGGAATGAACATTAAGTTTTTTATCCTCAAAGTTTCTAACTTTCTATTGTTTTTCTTCAGTTTTTGAGTGTTTTTTTGCCTACCAAACACATAAATGAACACACATTCAGAGAATCTTCACCATGCCATCAAGATCTTATCCCCTTGAATTGTTCCTCTGCTGTGTGCAGTGGCCATTGACCCTTGTCTTCTGAATGCCTTTTTTTATAGTATTAGTTTTTTATTAGTCAAATCATTTCATTTGTATATTTTTTTTATGCGTCATTTCATTTGTATATATCTTTTAAAGAAAGTTTTTATGATGCCTAATAAATGTTACTTTTAAATCTTTAATTATTAGTTTATTACCATGGTGTCTATTAACCTCAGAAACAGATGCAATAATTTAATGATACCTAATAAATGTCACTTCTAAATTTTTAATTATTACTGTGGTTCCTATTAAACTTCGAAACAGATGCAATAATTTAATAATCATTGATACTATTAGTAGAATAAAAATATCAATTGTATTCTTCAGATCTTTAGTTATCTGCAGGTGGAGTAAAATATACTTTTTTCATTTTCAATATATGAACAACAATTTTATAATGATATACTTTTATTTCATTTTGCTGTATTGTGTTTGTGTTCCATTTACTGTTTGAAAGGTTGATTAATTTTTTCACTAATTTTTTTATTAAATGGCATGAATTAAATTTGGTTTTTTCATTAGTCTCATATTTCACGCGCACGTGAGTGAGTGATTAATTAATCCATGTCATATGTCTTATGTTATGTTTGGTAGCATGGATTTCTTTTCTCTTTAAATCCATCTGCCAAGCATGGCAGTAGGGAATATTGTGTTTTGTTGGAGGAGGGATTTGAGAAGAAAAGTAAAGAAAATGTGATTAGTATTTAAGGACATTGAAGACCCTCTTGCTCTTTGGAGAGCCAAAACTTCCAAACAAATTGCTTTTATCTATGTACTACTCCCTTGGATGTGCGGTTACTTTCTTTGTCTGAATATGTGCCATGGAGATATTAGTTTCTCCAAAGCATGTTTTTGTGAAAAGGGCATATTACACCATACACATTATTCCGTTATCTATTTGTCCTCATGCAAGATTTATAAGTTTGACAAAAAAGTTACTTTATGCTACCTTTTGCAACTTTTGTCTAAATTTATGAAAAGGAACAGATGTTAAAATTTATGATATCTGAAGTTCTTTAACACAGTTTATATAAGAATGAAAAAAAAAAAAAAAAAAAATCTTGCTTAGAACTCAACATTTAAGATGTATAAATGTTTTTATGAAATATTTATGTTATTCACATGTTGCATAACTTTTCACACCTGATTCATCTAGTGTGTAAGAGTAGTTTGTCATAACAATTCACAGTTTTTAAATGCATTGGTTCCAAAAAAAGTTGTAGGTGGCACATTATATTTTAAGGCTAAAGGTAAATGAACTTTCACTTGTGATATAAGTTCACTGCTACAATACAAGGGTTTGGATCTCTCTTTTAATATGTATCTGTATCTATTATGGGGTAGTGGTGCCATTCCTTTTTTAATGTGGGGTCTTGATGGGTTCGGTTTCCTAAAAGGGAGAGACAATTTCAGAGAGAAAGGATATTCTACCATCTGGTTATCATTTTCATTTCTGAGAAGTGTCATTTGAAGCAAATAAATAAATATATATATATATAGGTGATAAACATAAGAATATATTTACGAAATAACTGTGGGCTCCAACAATATTTTTGTTTTATTTCTGGTCTGTGATGGTCAGTCCCCACAATTTTCAAAATGACACGAGATCTTGATACCGATTTTCCTTCAATAATTGTTTTACCTACTGCTATCTACTTGCCCCTTCACCAACACTTTTTTCAACAAGTTACATGGACCGAGTAACTTCTCTACTATTGATTTTTTCTTAACAAGGTTGTTTGATTACAATTATTCATTTTTTCTTTTGATGTAGATGAGCTAACCTTTAATCCTTCTATTAGGCTCTCATCATTGCTAAGCTACTAATTCAAAGAGGCCCATGAACAACAAGCTACTTTAGACTACAACTCAGAAGCCAAGGTAAAAAGCACTGATATGGCTACTATTTGAGTTGTACCTCTGTCAACTCCATTATACAACCACTTGAATGTGTGGTGGACCTAGTGCAATTAATGGGGAAGTGAAACAGTTATTTCTTTGCTAGGAGTATCTGGTTGCTTATATATATGGGGTCGCATAAAATTCTTTTTTGCCTTTCTTAGGGTGATTGTTTTGTTTTGTCTCAGTTTTAAACTGTGGACCATTGTTTGTATTAGGTTGCATTTACTCCGTTTGTGTAAAACAAGCAACATTTACAGCACTTACTCGCTTTTAAACAAAGCAAAAAGCACTAAATAAAGTAGGTTCTGACTCTGCATGCTTTCTTTGCTCTTGGGGTAGTATTAAAGGCATACTTTTGTAGCAGGTCATTGTTGGAACACAGGACCAGTGTGCAATGTGGGGCTGCTTTATTCATCCTTTTATCTCTTGATTTTTCCGAAAGGGTCATCTACCTTCCTAGTTTCTAGTAGAAGATAAATTTTGGTATCTTAGGTTTAAATCAATTGCCTTTTAGTTTAATAGTCACGGTTGAAGTGAGTTGGCTCCTTCATGATAATGTGGGTTCAAGGTCATAAATGTACATGGCGATTGTGAATTTCTTTGTCCTTCTATATCTCTTCTTACCTAATTATGGTTTGGAGGTTGAGGCTAGATGGGGGAATATAAAAGCCTAACTGCCATTAACTTGAAACTACTCCATTTGCTTCATATAGTGCTGTAAAGAGGGATAGTGAAATCTTGAAGAATGTTTTCTCTTTGTCATTTCTTTGCTGTCAAATAAAAGATGGCGAGTACAAAATTGCTAAAAAGGTTCCATGCACCTATTCCTCTACTCTTTTAATTATAAATGGTGCATTGTTTTATCTTGTGCCATTTTTACCCATGCAAGCGGCTTCTGCACATTTTTTGTAAATATAGTTTTGTGTACTGCTTCTTCATGTTTTTAGATTGGATGGAATTCCCTTTGTTCTACAGTTTATTCATTTGAAGTTGCATTTTTGTTTAGCAGGTGAGACTTTTTTAGCTAACAAATCCTTCTTAGTGTTCCATCATTTGCCATCTTCAAGCATATCAAATGCCAAGATCAAGGTGTGATAACCTTATCCATTAGTAGCATAATATTCCACTGCTTTCATATACTAGCTTCTCTACATCTATGTTTTATTCTCTGATTGCTAATAAACTTAATTTTATGTATTCGTTCTGTTTTCGTTGTTCTTCTACCAAGCAATGCATGTCATTCTTAGCTTATTGGTATGTCTGCTGCATACAAGTTGTGGTGCATTTGACAAATTCATATTTGTATTTGGTTTTTCACCGGTTCCAATGTTATTGATCTATCCATGCTTAATAGTTTCAACACTCCATCCTCTCTAATGATGAAAACTACTTCTGAACCAGCACTTTTCAGCAAAGTCTTTAGTTAAATTGGTTATGGAGTATTTTTAAGCCTCTGACTGATTTTTGTCTCACTCATTTTCAGAAATTCTGCTTAACATACTGATGCCACGTCAGATAAAAATTATTCTTTAGCACCTGATATGACAACCAAGATTTTAAGTTGAAAGTTTTTGATAATATCTGTACATGATCAATGTAAAATGAATGTTCAAATCACCATCGTGATGACTATTAAAACATGTGGTTTCTTTTGTATCCAATGTTGTGTTATTATTTGATCTCTATGCCATTCATTAATCATGTTATGATGAATTTATTGAAAATCGGGTTATTACAACACAATTTGATGTGGAACATGTTACCATGTTGTATCCTCAACACAATTCCATATCCATTTTTCGGTTAACTAGTAGTTTTTATACGTAGTTTTTGACGAAGCTTTGTTTCCAACCAGAGGATCTGATTTGCCTCAAAGGCAGTCTCCACGAGGTCCACATCAACTTCGGACATCAACTTCTGACTCTGATCCATTGCATCATCGGCCAATTGCTGACCGAAGTCCAAAGCTAGGAGACCGGCGTTCCCCAAGAGGTACTCAACCTGAGGCACTAAGTCAGAAAAAGCTAGGAACTCGCATTGCAGATTTGGAATCTCAGCTTGGTCAAGCACAAGAAGAATTAAAAGTTTTAAAGGACCAGCTAGCTTCTGCTGAAGCTGCAAAGAAAGAAGCTCAAGATGAGCTAGTGAAGAAAGCTGTGCAATCAGTAGGTCCAGTGGTAGAGAAGTTCCAAGAGAAGAGTACTTCAAAGAATGCTCAAGAGAAAACTGAAATCAAACCCCAAGATATTATACCTGATGACAATCAACAAGAGACTGACGTGTTTGAAGTTCCAATTGAGAAGTTGACAATTGAATTCAGCAAACCTGCAGATCAATCAGAAAAGAAAACTAAAGCATTTGAAGACTCAAATCCACCAGCAATATCAAATCCAGAAAAGCCTTTTGCGGATGAACATGAACTGACACTAAAGAATGATGAAATTGCATCGTTGAAATCCAGTTTGGAAGAGAAAGGGAAGGAGATAGAGTCCATGAATAATGAAAAAGAGAATCTGAAGAACCAACTGAATGAAGCAGTTTCAAAAGTGTCAGCTGCTCAAACCAAGGAAGAAGGAATGACCTTACAGTTGAACCAACTGAGAGAAGAGTTGGAAGCTAGTAAAGCCAATACAGACAAGTTGGATGATAAGTTGAAATCTGTGGAAGCAGAAAAGGAGGGGTTGGAATCGGAGATGAAGAAGCTAAGGGTGCAAACTGAGCAATGGAGGAAAGCAGCAGATGCTGCAGCTGCAGTTCTTGCTGGGGGTGTGGACATGAGTGCAAGGATTCCTGAAAGGTGTGGCTCCATGGATAAGCACTTTGGTGGCACATTTGAGACACCTGCTGGTAGATACAATGGTTATGTGGGGTCTCCTGGTATGGCTGATGACTTGGATGATGGCTTTGGAGGTGGAAAGAGGAAGGGTTCTGGGATTAGAATGTTTGGTGATTTATGGAAAAAGAAGAGCCAAAAGTGATTTCTGGATATTCAGTGAGTGAATTAGTAGTACTTAAACTAAGGTCATGTTTTGATGGTAGCAGAAACTGCAAAAGCAGTTGCTTACTGTTTCGCATGTTTCTGGTATCTTTAGTCATTTCTGGTATTATTATGGCCATTAAGCGTGTAGTGATACTGTTGCATGATCCTGTGCAAGTAGTGATTGAACTTTTTGAAAGATGGATTATATATTTCACTTCTCCTAAGCTGTGATCTCTTTACTTGAAAAAACTGTTTTTTAGGCATATTCTCCGGTCTGCACTACTTTGGAGTAATGTCTTAAATACACGCTTCTATTTCTGTTGACTTTTGGTATGACTCGGGAATAACGTTAATATCTAAAACGTATATTGTTAGCCAGTGAGCAACTTTTTTGAGGCAGAGTAAATTAGTGTATCAAATACAGCACTCAATTTTGTAGAAGCAAAGCTAGTTATGAACTGATGAAAATAATATTCAGAAACGTGAGTGTTAGATTCATAATGTGACAGCGCAACTGTCCACGTGATTGCAGTAACACTCTCATATATGAGCTTTCTATTTCCAAGATGAATAAATCACGTAAAATAAGAATACCACAAAATTCATTTTAAGAAACAGGTTTGATAGACCTGTCTAGTGGCACCCTTCAGGAAAGGCGACTTGCTAATTGAGTGGTGATTAATCTTGCGGTAATGGATAAATTCTCTAGCAAAAATAGTTATAGTATTTTTTACACAAGGTACATATCACTTGTTTGGGATTTCAGAAAACAACTAACCCCTTTTGACAACTTAAAAAGTTCTCATTGCTAGCACAAGACAATCATCATCCTTATTTACTATAAACAACGTAGTTGTACCTAAAGTATCTGTGGATTGCAGGTCAGTGTAGTGTGCAGCTATATTTGCCTGTCAAATTCTAAACAATTTGACAAATTTTGATTTACATCATATTTAAAATGCTTACTTGATATTCAAACAATTTAGACTTTTGAACACTGCTGTAACAATCAGATCAATATATGCAATAATAATCCAATCCTACGGCCTGCATTCGGCGTGACGTTTAACACTCGAAATTATGGAGGAATTGAGGAGCAAACCAGATACCAGCACATTTAACAAATCTATGCTCTATGTACAAATAAAATAAATCAGCCTAATGTGTGCTTCTTTTCGTCCATTCTCCTTCCTTCCTCCTCTTAAACATCATAACAAACATTTCTGCGAGAGCTTGAAAACTGTGTTTTCTATTCTAGTCGTAATAGAAATATATGTATATGACACCCATTCCAGCGCAAGTACAACTTACAATTACAATCCAAGGAGTGCAACAGTTAAACAAAAAGTCATTCAATATTTATGACTACTAATCCTCATCATCACTTCCATAGTTTTGACACAAAGATTGTAGTCCACCAGCAGTATTTGTTTTATTATCTTCCTCCTCTTTCTTTTGTTCTGGTTTCGCAGGACTTCTAATGTTAGAGATCACTGGTTTCTTAATGACAGAAATCCTCACTAAAGAATTAAGCTTCCCACCACTGCATGAATTTTCTGCAAAACAGTGTATTATTAGAGTGCCGGTCTAACATCAATGTCAAGTCAAACAGATGGGTAACGTGGGTTGGGTTCTTTGACTAATACTACCCGGTGAGAGCCAGATCACAAATGTAAGAGGTAAAAGCAGATCAATTGATATAATATATGGTTAAAGATGGTCCTTTAAATTGATTTTCTCTCATGTTAATCCTTTTCCAATAGAAATGACTACACTGAGCGATAACACTACTTAAAATTCAGTATACACAATGCATTGGTGAAGTTTGATGTATCTATCTAGTGATACACATTAAAAAATGTGCATACCTTGTTTGCCAGAATCGTCCAAACTGGCTTTAGTGAGAGTATCGGTTGGTTTGCTTGGACCATCATCAGAAGTCTTTTGCATCTGCAGACAGATACAAACAAACATAAACAGTTGTACATGATGTTGATGTCTTAAATGAACAGAAAATCAGACACCTAAAATGCTCAAGTTTGCATATTCAGAAAAACTTCAACTAATATTTGTCTAAACATTTGATGATCTTCACATGTATAACATACTTCTTCCATATTTCAAGTTTTAAAAGTCCAGGTAGTGTATGCAATAAAAAATTAAAACTTTAAAAAGAATTCTAAGCTAATAATTTATTAAAAAAGATACATAATGAAATGGTAAAACACAAAAGGCAAAGATCAAGAAACATGCAACATGCCAATATCTCTCTGGAGATCTAAGAAACCCCCTTAAACAGACCCATAGTAAAACACTGCAAAGAAGCAAGGAAATACACATTTGAATTTTAGGGAATTTTGAATGTAAAAAATGCCGGTTCTAGATGATCATTTTTTTTTAACTGAAGGAAACATGAGTGTTTGACAAAGCCTTTTAAGTGCAACTTCATTTTCTGACACTTACGACCAAAAGAAATTCAAGCAGCCATTTTCATGCTGTGGGCACAGTTGAACATCATGTGAACATCATATTTAAGTTCTCCCTTTCTGTTTCTTTCCTGAGCATTTTTTTTTTCCTAACCAGTTTTTTTTACTCATTAACAATCAGCAACTTTACAGAACCTAACAAGAAATTCATCAGAGCCCGCCACACAAAAATTCTGAATGAATAGTGCTATCAAATTCACAGAAAAGATGGTTTAGAAAGAGTTGAGAAATTACTCAAGAAAGTGGTGACTGAAAATGGGGGATATCAGAGAGATGCAAGGTTGAAGGTTAAAGATATTGGATTTCAGCAGTTCAGAGTGGGATGGAAAAAGATCATAAGTAAGGTACTGAATAATGATGCTACCGTAATTTATTAGGCCAACAAGACATTAAAGAAAAGTCTATTACTACAACACACACACTTCCACTTGACATCATCACACCTTTGGATTAGAACTGGATGTTTCGCCATGTACATTTGAAAACTGAACCAATTGCTCCTCAGTTTCAATATCTTCATCACGAATTCTTTTGACATAACCTTCTGAATTCTGTTTAAGATAGTATAAAACAAACCATTTAGATTACCTTCAAAAAGGAAATAGACTGACCATAAAAGTAGCTAGAAGTCTAGAAGGAGAACTAGAAGTGAAGGATAGTATTACTTACATGAAAGACAACTGATTTTATCAGAGCTTCATCTTCTTCTTCCAGCCTTTTCTCCTGATAGCATAAGTTAGTGCAAATTATCAAGGGGGGAAATTGATAGTTAAAGAATGCTTCAAAATTACACACCATAATTCTGCCATGGCCTAAAATTATAAACAACAGATAATCAATGTTTACAGTGGTGTTCTAGCAGTAATAAAAGTTCAGGGGTAGCAGTTAAAGGGTGTGCAGTAGAGTGTGCAACCCAAGTTTTGGTCAACAGTCAAGAAAACCAGGATTTTGGTTCTGAAAGCAATGATATAGCACTGCAAGAAAATAGCAAACACCAAACCAAAAAAGCTGGTTTTGTGATTATCAAAACAGGTTTTTAAGAGAAATTAAGCAGAGTTTCACAAACAGCACAAGAGACTTTAAAATTCCTTATTTATTTACTCCTTCCATTATTTTTATTTATCATTTTAGAGAAGTGTTTTGTTCCTTTTTATCTGTCACCTAAGAAAAATAATGAAGCATTAATTTTTTTTTAATTTTACGCTGGTTATTAAAAAGTGAAAGGGTAAAATCAATAGGTTACTAATAATATTTTGAATGTTTCAATTCAGGGAATTCAGTAAAATACAGTTTTTTTTTCTTATAATCAAGGCTATTTATGACTCTCTTAATTATTAGGCATTCCATTTTCAACAACAATAAATGACAGATAAAAAAGAATGGAGAGAGTAGTGATTTTATAAACAGTTCATTGCCTGCGCTTCAATTTTCTACCCTTGCAAATATCTTGTTTTATAATGAATCTTTACAAAACCAAGAAATGATTACCAATTACCATCACCAATAAATTACATTTCAAACAGAGTTCATCAGTTTCAAATCATATATATTCCTTTCATAATAAAAAACTAACCATTGCTTAAAACAGGAAATTTCTAAAACAAAGCAAATATATTGTATACCAAGTATTACCATACCTTGTCAGCTGCTGTGCGCTGCAGAGCCTCCAGCATTTCATCTACAGTGACAGTTGCATGCCTGGACTGGAAAATGAACAAGTCATATTAGCAATCACCATAGACTTTAAACTCATGCACAAATACAATTACAAAACCACTGGTGCAATACATTGTCATATTTTTACTATTATAATGCCCACACCACATCCCTATGGATTCATTTATGTGCAGGTTTCAAATTTAGTGCATCATTATATACATTGCAGTCACAGTAGTGAGTACCTTCATTGACTTCATCTCATCCAATGCAGCAAGGATGTCCATCTCCCTTTTAGAA